>JACWQW010000068.1:202307-219957 GCA_014849355.1 Cryphonectria radicalis | reverse complement strand
CTCCTCCTCCTCCTCCTCCTCCTCCTCCTCCTCCTCCTCCTCCTCCTCCTCCTCCTCCTTCTTCTTCTCCACCAGCCCCCTCACTAGGGGGCCGACCAGGCCGCCGACCAGGCCGTACAAGCCGCCCTGTGCGGCCGCCGCCACCATGCCCGTGCCGGCGAACACCGAGCTCCAAGTCTGCGGAGCTGGGCCGGCCGGGCAGGCGACGGCGGCGGCAGCGGGTGCGGCGGTTGCGGCGGTGGTGGTGATGGTGATGGTGATGGTGGTGATGGTGGTGGCGGGGACGGCAGCGGTGGTGGCGGCGGTGGCCGCGCAGGCCACGACACCAGCGCCTACGGCGCAAAGGAAACCGCGAGGCCTCATTTCTTCTTCTTCTTTTTCTTCTCCTTCTTCTTCTTGTTCTGCTGCTGCTACTGCTGCTTCTTGGTTGAGGAAGGGGGGGGGGAGGTTCTCTTGTTTTTTTGTTGTTGTTTTTCGATTTGAAGAGAGGCAAGACAAAGCACCACAAGCACCGCTTGAAATATTTCCAAGGGAGCAGGGAGCTCTTTCCAAGTGTCGAGGCTGCTCCTTCCAAATGTCGAGGCTACTCTTTCCCTCACAAAGAGGTGGATACCTTTTGTGGGCCCGTCAAAGCTCCTATGCCTCCTTCCCATAACAACAGACGCACCTGCCAAAAAGTGCCATCCAGGTATCATGTGCACGAGCCCAACTGCATTACAAACGCCCACTCTTACAGAAGAGGTTATTGAAGTGGTAGAGCACTTAAATATACCCTAGTTCTTGTATATAGGAGGTCTATGCTAACTCACTTACTATGTCATCTATGCAGGGTTGAGAATCGAGGCTGCCCTGAAAGACCCAAACTGCTATGAACTGGATGTTGCAACTATCACGATTTCTTCATGGTAGATTGGAGGGCTGGGGGCGGGACAAAGGCTGGAAAACAGCACAGAATCCTGTTGTATCAGTGAAGCCATTGAGCCATGTTTTCCCAACTTTGTCAAGAAGATCACCTGTTGTAAAAGATGAGCAAAATCTCAGATCAGGGTCAGAGCAGAATATCTCACCTTATTATCACCTTCTAATGACATCTGCAGCCAAACATTCGTGCTGCACATATTTTTTTTAATCTTTCTTAAGTATTGGGATCCCAGATTCTTATATAAAATGTTTGTTGGGCGATTCTTCATACTCTCGGTAGGAATACGGGAACCGTTCAGTTCGGGACGCACTTATGCAATTATAGAACAATTCGCAATCAAAAGCGCGACCTCAACATCAACAGCCTTTGCTCTTGGAGCAGACCAAGATTTCGACATGGAATTGATCGACTTCCCATGTTCCGCACCAGTGGGCTCAAGAGCACCTGACCCCAAACAGTATGCACTTGTGTTTCTTCAGAGTCTGGAGAAGCTGGGCGCTCTGTTGGGGCGTCAAGTTGCCGGTAGACTTGATCAAGACCGTCACCTCAACGACCTGGGACTGTTGGAGACCATTCAATGACCACGGCTCTGACTGGGGTAATCGCATCGACGACACCAACATCGTCGACAACGACCAACGGCCATTACTCCTGACTATAAAAGAGAAGTCCCCAAAGCCCCACCCAGCACGAGTTACCGCATTCGAAGACATGGTCAGCGCACGGAAGCTCCGCACGGAGGAACTCTACAAATCCAAAGGCACAGACAGAAATTGGGACCCGGATTACAAGGCTCATGTTCATCGTTGTCAAAGCCGCCATTGTGCAGCTGCAAGCTCAGCCCCTCAAGCTGCAGACTGACCGCGACAAAACCCTCCGCGAAGTATCAGACGCAGACAAAGCTATCGTTGAGCCCGACGCTGAGTATTCTGCCGAGGCGAGGAATGTCATCTCGGACTAAGATATTGCAATGGGACGAATGACATAGAACCCGATATGCTTGAGTCTTGACCTGGTCAGCGGTGATGCAGATGCTCTCCTCGACGGGGCTGGAATGCTTGACGTCCAAGGTTTCTATGGCGAAGAGTAGGTTTGACGGCGAGCTGTCCCGAAAAGGCTTTCGATAGATGTATAATAGGAGCTTCTGTATGATAGCAGTTGGTGTAACAGAGAGCTTTCTGAAAAAAATATAATTCCATGCACGACTCACTGGCGCATGTGCCCCCAATGCCTCCATTGCGACCACAGACAGTTGGACGGTTGTATACTCAAGTCGACCGGGCTTCAGTGACATCACCGCGAGGTGAAAATTTGTTTGAAAGTCGCCGATATCAATATGCGGAATTCGTCTTTGTACTGCCCGGTTTTCTATGCACTATGATCATACCTTAATTACATGCTTATCTTTCTCCTCTCCAGCTTGTTCCTTCTTTTTAGCGCCCATCCTTTCTGGGATTCGGTCCGTATCCTAGGAACCTCAGTATGTTTGAAAGCAGCTGCAAGAATATTAAAATGGCCGGTATCCTCAGCAGCTCTAGGACATCAACCTGGTTTTGAAGTTTTTGAACTCCCGCCTCCTCGATCCCAGTCTCGCCAGACACTGATTTCTCTTGCTCGGATTCCACAAGAGTACTCGCTGTACTCGGTACTGATTCAGAATCGAGCCCAGCAATGACCTCCACGAAGGCGCGCGGTCGTTGCGGGAGCGCACTTAGAACGCTTCTCAAATCTTCGATAGTTGGAGCACCGGTCATGCCCAGAGCGGAAACATCTCTGCGCTCCGCAGACAATGGTATCGGAGGTTCATTGGATCCCAGTAAGGGATGCTCGCCGCCTGGAAGGACTTGAGGGCTGTCCATCGGCTCATTCGTGCATGTCTCTTGGCTGGGTGTCCCTGAGTTGACTTGGTTCGAGTCCTGTACCACTGGACGGATGGTGGCCCCAGGAATCACGTCTGGTACCTCGACGGGAATCTCTTCCAGGTTTGCCATCTCCATGGCCCGTGGAAGACTTCGGGCCAGCATGTCCAGGCTCTTCTTATATCGTGTGTAATCTTCAAAATCCAATAGTGTTGTGATCCTAGAGCCTTTGGAATAGTCGGCGCCAAATTTGAATTTCGAACGGACCTGTTGATTCCAACTCTCCAACTTGCCGTCTATGTCGACCTTCATAAGGAATGGCTGCCCGGAGTGTTCAAAGGCGAAGGCTGTCCGGATCATGCTGCTGTGGAATGACTGCCTCTCGAGTTCGTTCTCGCTGAGATCCCACCGCAAGGTTTTGTAGACCCACGTATCCTTGCCCGGCAGAAGCTGGCCATTGAAGGACCACCGCGCTTGATGCTGGGAAGATGTCTTTGACTTAAAGCCTATCCCGCCCCCTCCACTGCCCAGAACATTTATCTCAGGAACAAATTCCTTTGTTGTTTGGCTGTTGGCTGTTTTCATCTGGCCTCCAAGCTCCCTGGGGCCATACCAAGTTGTAATCTGGACGGGACATCCAGTCCTGTGCAAGTTCCGTCCACGTTTGAGGTGGTTAACGAAAGGGTCGGTATCATCCAGAGTAATAGTGACAGTTGCGTTCTTTACCCTGCATCCTTGCGGAGGACCAAAGTTGAGGTTGAGGTAAATGATTCCAGCAGGGTACTCCTTCTCACCAAGGACGCCCCAGTGCGATTTCTTAAATAGGAACTCGCAGTCGATGACCATCTTCCCAAGAGCCCTAGACCCTATGCTTGCATGGCCCGAGGACATGTTGTCGAACGGGGAAAATTTTCCGTATCTCCCATACCTGCTTCTGGGTACACTGTACAGTCGAGGTCGTGGGGTTTCGTATTCCATGTTGCCAAGCGTGAAGGGGTTTTTCTCTCTCTTTCTTTTTCTCTCTGTCTTTTTATCTTTTTATATATTTTATATATATATTGTCAGGAACCGATGCAGAGGAGAGCTCGACGAAAGACGACAGAAGTAGACCGGTGGTTGTGGGAGGTGGTCACCGAGATCCCCGGGGTCAAGCACCAGCGGGGCCGGCTCATTCTTGTGCGGCCTCTTTGGCAACCAACCAAGGAAGAGGCTGTGCTGCGGGCTTCTATCAAATAGCGCCGATCAACTAGGAAGAGCCCACCAATCATGTTGTCCTCCAAGCGCCCTTTGAAGCTTCGTGTGTACGCACCAGTGATGTAAAAAGCCGTTGCTGAAAGCTGAAAGCTATTATGGGGGGGTGGCTGCTTACGTTGCATGCTGATCCCGGCTGTGCTGATTTAGATCTGTGCTGATATGCAGTAAAACAGGTCGGAGCCCTGATCTGAGCACCCACATTGGTGATGGACTACTATGTTATATCATCCAAGTACTGATCGCATTCATTCACATTCTCCTGTGCCCAACCTTTGCCTGGCTTCTAAGCATCCCCACGTGTGTTTCTTGCTCACATAATGTCGAGAGAACGACGAGATACATACTTGGTCGGAAATCAATACGGTCGCCCGGTACCTCCCCCTTTGTATACAGACAATCCATTTGTACCCAAGTTACCACCGGCTACTGGGCTCCCAGGGGGACGACGGTTCGAGTCAGAAGACAGAGATGATTATTACCGCGGTCCAACTCATCAGAGAAACATACGCCCACCCCACGACAGCCGCCATAGAAGACACCACTCTCCAACAGTGTCCCGGGAAGTGCCAACTCCGGCAAATCTCCGGAAAGAGTCTGTCGTATCATACAAGTCTGCAGCTGTCGAAGGAGATGACTTTGTCTACGACGTTCAGAGAGAATTTGAGCTTGTGCCTGATATCGAAGATGAGCTAGAAGAGTTCAGCCGACTGACGCGCATGGGAGACTTTCGAAGAGCTAAGGTCCATTTCACCAACCACTTAAGAGACTACATAGATGATCCTTTTGTTTTCATTCAATATGCAGAAATGCTTCTGGAGGCAGGCGACTTCAGATCGGTTGTCCAATTGGAAGATCACGCTCAGAATGTGTTTTCCTCGCATGTCAGTCGGAAGCAAAGACCTTATTTCAACTGGAAGATCATGTACTGGATTGCATTCAGTTCAAATCAGCATAACATGCGAGGGATCCTTGCAGAGATTCGAGACGCATGGCTACCCCTGGATGTTGATGGCGAGGTCGATTCCACGCAGGTATGTTGGTTGAATTTTCTTAAGCCTCGTGGGATCACATTATTTTCAACAAGTGAGTCACCACCTTGCGATGATGCTGACGCTCACATGCGAAAGATACGAATATTTTGCCTCTTAATTCGTCTGATATCCACTCATCGAAAGTTGCTCTCGCCCCTCAACTTGCCCGTGGACCTTGCTTCTTGGATAGACTGGAGAGCGATGTATCAGCAGCTACTCAAGGAGAATAGGGTCTGGGACCTTAGAGACATCCTGGTGGCCTTCTGCATCTGGACACATCCCCAGTGGGGAGTTTTCGAGCGCATTTTCTTTGACTGCGACAACCCAAAGGCGTTCTTTCAACGCATACATGACGACTGGCTGATAGCCGAGGCCGATGAGTCTACTCATCTCGCCCTTTTGGAGATATTCTCCTTGCTGGCTCTTAGCACTATGGCTTGCGATCGTTCGGCGCCGTTCGCTGGTGCTGCGATTGTCATCGCTAGACCTCTCAGCGAGACTGTGCTAGAGAAGTACCCGGCCCAAGCAATTACGAGACCATTTTTGTACTGGCTACTGGCAACGGCGACCGAAGAATTGTGTATCCAAATCAAAGCTCGGCTTTCACTCCCTCAGCATGAATCACCTGGCCCCGGTCTGTGGATCATTCGGAAGACGTCGGGATGTGGTACCTCTTACTATATACCCATCAAATCCGAAAACCCTGGATGGAGAACGCTTGAAATGCCTAATAACGCAAAGAGAGCAATGGAAATGGCCCTGGGTGCTGCCAGGCTTCTGGGAGACTATTCATTACAAGTTGCCTGCATTCAAAGGCTCATTGACTGGTCAACGAATCCAGCCTTGTTGTTCGATGAGCTGTCCCAGATCCAAGACCAGAAGCAAGGGGACCTATACGGTCACCTTGAGACATGCCTCTCGCAATTTCTACTCTGCGAGACTGAGGAGTCAAAGAGGCTTCTCAGGGCAAAGCTTGCTACTTTCGGCTTTTGGGAGGATTTCGAGTGGTTACCGAGCAATCATATTCTGAGTCTGGCTGCACGAGATGTCCTACTCATGGCGCTATCGGACGAGGATCTGATGGCCTTTGGCACATCCATCCACGCCGCGTTGCGTTTTTCCAATTGGCTCCCAGAATCAGTGCGGCAGAAGATCAACCAGTATGTCAAAGGAAGATCAAACCAAAAGCCAGAGCCATATCCGCGCCGGAGCTTCGATTTTGCCGAAGTTGGTCGTGACTGGTACGAGGAGGATCGCGAGATCGACAGACGTCACATTCAGTCAAACCTCAGCGACAATGAATCTCGCGAGCGACTGCGAACGCAGCGAAGAGAAGATGATCGTTCAAGAGAACCCAGCAGCAAAGAGGCCGCCCAAGTGAGCGGTCATTGTCTCCATGGCAAACACAATATTGCTCCATCAGAACTTGACAGAGGCAGGTTGGACCGATCAAGGCTTGCCGAACGATTTCAGAAGCCCCAGGAGAGGTCGTTGCACACCGAGGCGCGCCCAACGATGACGAAAACCCAAGTACCACCGGCAAATATCCCAGACATCCCAAACAAAGACCGAGATCCGGTACGAGGCAGCACAAGAGGCGAAGTAACAGATGAGTGGCTGGCTCCTCAACGACCGTTTTCGAACACGAAGCCCGCAAATCTGACCAATTCGAACTCATTGGAGATGATGCCTTCAGAGAGGGAGACGATGCCTCATCGCAAGAGCTCTAGCACAGGAAGTTCTACAGAGAGTGAAGCGTTTGTGCATATTGATTTGGAAGGGAAGCAGGATACGAATACATCGGTATGGGAACAAGCTGTGACAAAGATGAATCGGTCTAGAGTCCAACATGAGGAACTTGGGCGCCTGCGCAAAAGAGCAGCTAGCTTTGATCTGGCGTCATTGGAGTATTACAAAAACCCAGCCCAGTAAAACACTGTCTCTCTACACAAGTTAATTACAAATCATCTGTAAACGACTTTGATCCTATGGCATACTTGTTCAGGACTTTAGTTTGCTACGGCCATTTTGTTGGACCGAGGCGCCCACTAATCGTTTTGGATGTCCACTCAGCTCAAGGCAGGTACTGACTTTAGAGAGCGTATTCAAAGGCATCGACATGAGTTTGAATGATACATCCTGTGTATCCAAAGAGAATACACAGAAGAACTTTATTTGGGGGTTTAATAGTCTTAACAGGTAAATAGTATAAATCATCAAGTCTCGTGGATGCGGTCTTTTGCCAGATATGTCATAGGTTCAACCAAGTCTCGGCACTCTACCCCTAGTTCATGTTCTGGCAATCAGGTCGAGCTTGTCGTGGTAGAATATGAGGGATATGAGCAGCTTGGAACATTCGTTAAGAGGTACGTAGAATCCAGCGACATCTATCCACACATTGACTAGATATAGCCAATGACCCCAGATTCTGAGGAGCGGACGACACAAGGCCCCGTGCAAGCACTCAAGATGAAATAATTATTAACGACGTCGTCGCTGTACCCGCCAGCGATGGCATAGTTGTCAAGAGCCACTTCTTCATCTCCCCAAAGCCCTCCAGCGAGAAAATTCCCATCCTGCTAAACTGAACCATGCATGGAAAAGATGACGTCTTGGAGGTGTGCATATTTCGCATCTCCGCACAGCGGACGATCCGATTTGTAGCCGAGCGGTGTCAGTTTTCCAACCAACCCAATGCCTCAGCCTTTCCAAGGCGAAGCCAGGCAGGGGGACTTGAAGCGGTTGCCGGACACTCTGGGTTCAAAGGCAGTATTGCGTAAATCACTAAGCATCCAAGAAGAAGGTTTTCTGAATCATTCGACATACTAAAACATCTCAACTGAACTGCTTAATAAAAAGCAGCATCTACTTGGGCATCCGCTAACCCTCAACAGCGAGGAATAACAATTCAAGCATTAAAATGGCGAACAGTAAGATTTTCATGAGTAAAATGCATTCAATTTACAGTCAGATCAAAGTTGTCCTAGTTTCATCTATGCCGACTAAAATAATTCGTACAAGTAAAGTTCAGGTCAAATTCGGCCTGTGATCTCGCGCCTGTGGACCTCGGGAGTCGCAGATTCTTAAAAATAACGAGATAAACGTCTCTGCCCAAGCCAGCGGATTAGGAAAGTTGCTTTCACTTTCCTCTCATACGAATCGACACCATACACCCGTGCGGTTTCACAAACCAAGCACACCGTGCAGGGAGCTTATGATTCTCCAGGCTCAAGTCAAATTTCCTGATCATGTGGGGAATCACTTTAGAGATTTCCAACAGACTGATATTCTTGCCAATGCAAGTACGTGATCCCAGTCCAAAGGGCATAAATAGTGCGTTCATATCACGCAATTTCTCATCGGGAGTATCGATCCATCTATATTAGATAATGAGTTAGCGACCATCCAACGATGAAAGACACGTACTCGACCATGCTTTCTACAGCTTGGTACGAGCCAGGTTCAAGTGGTCACATTGATGACACGTACCTCTCTGGACGAAAAGTATCGGCATCGGCGCCCCAGACCTCCTTATTCCGGTGTGCCACCCACGAATTCACTCCGACGTTCGTTCCGGCGGGGAAATACGTCCCGCACAGCGTCACGCCACCTGCTGGGACCTCCCTCCAGAGAGGCAGCCCCGTAGCAGGATGCATACGAAGTGCCTCCTTCATCACGGCTTGAAGGTAGGGAAGTTGCTGCGTTTCTTGGAACGTTGGAGGATCGCTTAGCCGACCTTCGGCAAACGCCTCATCGAGCTCCGCACGCAGTTTGGCCAGCACGTCCGGTTGTGCCAAGATCTCAAACAATGTCCCAGTAAGCGTTATTGAAGTCGTGTCGCTACCTGCAAAGATGTTCGACAAGCATGCTCCTATTACTATATGGTCAGGATCAATGCCTCCACGTATCTTGCTGCCTGGGTTATCCACCATTGCCAGCAGTTTGGAACAAAAATCTGGTGGTGTCTGCACGTGCTTCAGAGTCTTGGATCCTTCGTCAAGCCCGTGTAGAAGATTCTTCTTGGCCTCATTGATACAAACGATGGCGAAATCCAGCAGCTTGTTGGTGCTTTTGCTCATCTGAGACGCCAGCCAGGAGTGAATGGGTACAATGGCAGGGAATAATCCCACGAGTTGAGAGACTTCGAGGATGCTGCCGAGGGTAGCTATGAGACCGTGGACATCTCTCTTGGTGTCCATGAAACCGAAGGGCCGTGAAAACTAATAAACCACGAGTCAGCAAAACAAGATATTAAGCGTTCTGTCGGGAAATTTTAACCTTACCGTTATGGATCCGATCACATCAAATGCATAATACTGAAACCACCTTCCCATATCAAGCTTCTCTCCAGTTTCGCCGCAGTCGGCTAGCTGTGCACATAGCGTTTCGATGCAGTCGTTCACATGAGGCTCGTAGCCGACCAGGGTAGACATGGCATAGAGATTGGCGTAGCGTCGACGTGCGGTAGCATGTTGCTCGACGTCCTGTTGTGCGAAGAGATTGACATCAATCGTATCAGCAGGAACCGCCCACGGCCGATACCACTCGGACTTTGTGAAACGTGTGCCATGACCATAGATGATCTTGGCCGCCGCTAGATCGTTGATGCTGTAATACTCGGGACCGGTTCGAACGATTTTGCCTAAAAATCACAATAAAAATTGAATTTAGCTTCGGATAGAAATCAAGGCAAATATTGATAACCATGTTATCCGTACCATGTTTCTCATGCAATTCAATATTGTTCTGGTGAAAATTGCCTTCTGCCATTCTATACGCCTGCCACAGGTTTGTGAATCGCGCAGGCAATGGACCAGGTGCAGAGGGGTATTTTCTCCATTGTTGAATTAAACCCACCGCGTACAACACTATAGCGATGAGGAATGCCAGGCCTATGGCCTTTGGTGTTGACAGCAGCTCGAGCATATTTGGCCAAGAATTTGGTTGGAAGAAGGTTATGGAAATTGACCAGTTGAAAAAATCCCCGTTCTTAGCGACACCACAGCCAACGAATATATAACGAACGAACAAGCTTGATGTCCCCTTCCCCTCACAGTCAACCAATGTTGCTCAGCGCACCCAACGGCAACGGTGTTACTCGGTCCCGCACCGGAATCCGAATAGTCCTTGAACCCAGGCCGAAAGGAAATACGGGATTCTTGATTTGTCCGCCTTTGTGCATAATTCCTTGGTTTAAACTTTGCGCGATTCGTCTTGTGCAGAGTTTTGGTATCATGAACGCATTCATGAGTCATAGAGCCAAAAGAGTATGTGAGTTGCAGATCTGTTCATCAATCCCTTCAGGATTACTGGGGACACTCGGCATTTGTTCCCACACTGGTATAATAAACGGTGTCAAGTGCTGTCACTAGAAGAAGGTATGAAAAAATGGCACAGCAAGCAAACAAAATCCTCCGATTCAGCCTTCATAGTCGGCATCATCGATGCGTGTTCATATTGATCTGATATGAGACGGCAACCTCAAGCTATAGAAATATAAATACTTACGTATTTAAGTAGATAGAATGGCAGTTCATGCTCGTCACAGATCAGAAGCCCCCCTTCTAGACCCAGTACAGTTGAACCATAATCGCCCGACGAGTTTGACGAGGGACGCACGGTCCGCTGAAGTGAGCCTCCTAATACTGTACTGCTTTGCGACTCATCAGTTAGCCCGCGAATGATCTTGATAGCCTCCTTGCTGCCCGTTCAAGTAAGCCTGGGGACATCTTCCCTATAGCACGACATGACCTTCTGGACACTTGCATCGCCCCAGGTGTGTGACAAGGGCATTAATATAGCTGTCATCCCTGTTTTGATGAAGCTATTCCCTCGAGCGAGATGACTGCCGGCGCGAGCCGCCGATCTGGGGTGATGGTCAAACTGAAACTCCTTGTGGACCTTTGCGGCGTATTTCAGGGGTGTAACGGGGGGAGGGGGCGGTATCTAGCGGTTGTAACATCTTCTGTGTGGTATGGGCTTGATCTTCTTGTCCTGTTCATGGTCTCCGGACTGTTGCCGAGCCCTGGTCACTTTCTTTGAAGCGATTTTTGATCAGAGTGTCTGAAACAAAGTGTAACGGGAGAAAGAGTAAGACTTGGTGTTAAATTTCCTCACTTCCCGTCCGATCTGACATTTGTGTATGAAGGAGATAGCTCCGACCTGACCACCTAATAAGCGTAAATATTCAGACAGATTGCCGTCCTATTGCAAGCTCAACAACAGCTATGGATGAAACGAGATCTAGTGAGATAGGAACAGACAAAATCGAATCTAGTGATACTAGCTCACTGTAGTTAAACTGGGCGGCTGTCGCTCTCGTCCTTTATTGGAACTGATATTACTGATCGAATTGACATTCCAAGACTATATGTCATAGGTGAATACTGTTTGTGGAACTCTTTGGCCAGGGGGTCATCACCATTTGATGGACTTTGATCCAAATCGAGATATTCCGCTACGAATAAAGGCCCGCACAGTAATTATGCTTTGTGGAAGAAAACCCCCCAAAAAAAAGAGAGAAAAAAGATTATGATTTGCACTTATTACAAAGCTTTAGTATCTTCTTCAGTCCTCAGCCTTCTTGCTCATCTTTGTCCTCAACTTCATCAGCACGTAGACCAAGGCATAGCTGGAGCATGCAAACAGGACGACAATTCCCGCATCCCGCCAGCCGTACGAGTAAGACTTCAAATTAAGGGTCTCCAGGTAGCCGCTCCCGTCGCGGTACTGGCATACCTCGCACCCGCTCGTGGCGCTGGGGTTCAGAAGGTTACTCAGGATCCCACTGCCCTTCATGTAGTCGGCTAGGTACGCCTCGCAGGTAGTCCCGTTGGGCGGGTCGAATATGGCGAGCTCGCTTTTCTTGCAGGTGACGTCGGTGCCCCAAACATCAAACACCAGCATGCTGCCCATGAGGTAGTTGAAGGGGTTCAGCCAGTATATCCAGTACCGCCAAAAGACATTGATGGAAGCGTACGGGACCAAAACGCCGCAGAACGAGACCAGCGTGCCGATGATGACCGGGTTTGCCAGAGAGGCGAAGATGGCATTGGGTGCGTACGCTGCGATGAACTGACCGATGCCCGTGTACACGAATTCGTACATAAGCATAACGAAAAAGGTGCCGCCAGCCCGCGTCGACTCGGACGGGAAGCCCACGGTGTAGTACCAGCAGACGAAATAGAGCACGGCACAGATGCAGAGGTAGGGAATCTCGGAGACAACCAAGCCAGTAACGAAGGCGAACCACGAGTACATCTTGGATTTCTTCTCGCGCGCCTCAAAGATATCGCGGCGTTCAATGAAGAGCGGCTGCAGCTGGTTGATGACACCGGGAGCCACAAAGATAAAGTTGAAGACCGTGAAGAGACGAAGCTGAAGATCGGTGATGGAGTCGCCGATCATCCAGAAGGAGAAGCCGTTGAACAGGGCGTTGGTGACGTGGAGAGCGAATTTATTGTTGATGTAGTCGGTGTTGCGCCACAGAGCGGTGTTCATCCGGTGTGTTACAATCTTGACCTGGTCCCAGAGGGACATGGCGAACTCATGGCCGTCGTCGAGTGTTCCTGGTGGGCTCGCTTGGGCGTCGGCAATGATCTGGTCCAGCTCTTTGGTGACTGCTGCATGCTCGGGCGAGTCCAACCAGACCTGGTTCCAGTCACGACCCTGGGAGAGATGGCCCGAGACGACGTCGATCATATGCTCAGCAGGGTTCGCCTCCTCTGGACACGAAGCGCCATATCGGGAGAAGTAATTCTTGACCACTGCCCCGTTCTCGCCAATGTCGCCAAAGTAGACCGTCTTGCCACCCTTGGCGAGCAGGAGCAGCGTGTCGAACTGAGCAAAGAGCTGAGCAGAAGGTTGATGGATCGTAACGAGCACAGCCTGGCCAACATCGGCTAGCTTGCGAAGGAAACGAACAGTGTTGTAGGCTGACTGCCCGTCCAGACCCGAGGTCGGCTCGTCCAGGAAGATGAGGATACTCGGCTTGGAGACGAGCTCAACTCCGATCGTTACACGCTTCCTCTGCTCGACACTTAATCCTGCGCCCACCTGTCCGATAAGAGTATCTGCCAGGTCATGAAGTTCGAGGAGCTCGATGATCGTGTCGACGTACTTGAGCTTCTCCTCGCGGGGAACGTGGCGAGGCTGTCGCAGTAAGGCAGAGAACTCTAGGGCCTCCCGGACTGTCGCGAACGGCTCGTGCACATCGAGTTGCTCGCAGTAACCCGCAGACCGCTGGAAAGAGACTGGGAGCTCACGTCCATCCACAAGAATGGACCCGTGGATTGTGCCTTCGGTCTTCCGCTGCGCGAGGACGTCCAACAAAGTCGTTTTCCCGGCTCCTGAGGAGCCCATCAGAGCTCCGAGCATTCCTGGCTTCACCCATCCCTGGACATTATCGAGCAGCTGACGATCACCGTGCGGTGTCTTGACTGTATACGAGAGATGCTTCCATGTGAAAACGGATGTGTTGCGGACGAGGTGCTTGTCGATACTGCTCTCACCATTGATATCCACGGCCGTCTCATCGCCACTGCGGTATCCAGCAGTGGTGGCACCGTCCTTCTCAGTGCTCTGGGCCTCGGTATCGACCTGAAGGGCCCTGGCAACCTTGGCCTTCTCCCTTGGGATGAGCAGAGACGGACCACTCTCCGAGGAAGATTTCCAGCGCGAGGTAAAAACGACGGTGATGGCAACAAACAGAACCCACCAGGCCCAGACGATACCAAAGTTCCTCCACAGGTGAGCATGACTGTACGAGAGCGATGCCAGATAGTTGTCTCCGGTGACGAACGTCTGGCCCTGGATAGCACCACCAATGCCCGCGCACGAGGCGTAGATGTTGTCGTAACCTACACCGGAGGGCACAAGGTTGTTGCTGACACAATCGATGTGTTTTCCGTGAAATTCATTGGAGAGCAGAGCGTCGAAGCCGTACGCCAGAGGGTCGATCCAGAAGATCCAAACAAACCAGGGATGCATTGCGGGCTTCTGGATCATGTATCCCGTGTACTGTGGTTGGCATGATTGGTTAGCATTATTTGGTGTGTCCTTGCATATAATTGTGCGTCTTAAACAAGTGTGAGAGAAGGGAGAGACCAACCATCACGCTGCACATGACAAGAAGACCAGAAACCTTGGACGCTCCATCAAAAGTGGAAAAGGCCGCACCGGTGGCTCGGAACAAAGCTGTCATACACTGTCACGTTGGCCGTTAGCAAGGACTTTGGTTCAGATCATACTGAGGAAGAAATATATATATAAAAGAAATTGAGACGCGGACGTACCATGGTCACAGAGAAAACAAGGATCCAGTAGGTGAAGAAGGCGCCAGCGGTCATAGTCAGACCAACCATGAAATACAGCACAAGAGAGAAGACAGAAACCTGGATCAGAAGGAGTGGGATATCGGCGGCGATCTGTGCGATACAGAAAGCGGCGGGGTGGAAGAATGCAAAGTTCTTGTGCTTGAGAAGAACAGGGCGACCGCTGAAGGACTCGGTAACCTCAGCCATGGCGAGCAGTGAGTTGAAGAGGAGGGAGAAGAAGAGGGCTCCAGACTTGATGAACAGGCCAGCGGAGGTGTCGGGGGCGTTGTAGAACAGGGAGCCGGTGATCAGCGCCTGGGCAAGGGTCGAGATCTGCTTGATGAGAAAAGTCGCCTTGTCGCCCCAGACGATCTGGTATTGTCGTTTGACACAGGCTACCACCTGGTCCACGAAACCTACGGTCAAGGGGCTGCCGGCAGGGAGTCGATGGTTCTTTTCCCTGGCCACGCCCTGATGCAGCTGTTCTGTGTTTGCCTTGGCCTCCTGACTGTCCGGATAGTCGTACTCTGCGATCATGCGAGTATAGATGGGCGATTTTTGATATTCGGACCTGAGAGCGGCGGCGCTGCGCGGAAAGGAGTCCATCTTTTCAGGCCTGACCTTGCGCTCTGTAGGGACGGCAACGCCCGTGAGAAAGTCTGCCACGTTGGCACCCTCGGCGCAGATGAAGCCCAGGTCCTGCATGAAAGGCTTGGCCTCCTGCAGAGGGCCATAGAAGACCTCTTTGCCTGAGTCTAGGACGAGGACCTTGTCGAATAGGTTGTAAATGCCGTTGCCAGCCTGATACAGCGTCACGATGGACGAGAGGCCCAGCACGTCTGTCATGGCCCGGATGGATTTGGCATACTCCAAAGCACTGATTGCAGGATCTAATGTCAGAAGAGGAGATTCCCATGGGAGAAGTTGCTTGAGGATGTCTGCAATGGAATGAACCTACGTGCTTGCATCAAGACCTCGAGTGCTGTTGTCCCAGCAGAAAACGGAGCCGCGCGTGGCCAAGGTCTCGATGATGGAAACCCTCTTCCGCTCGCCACCAGACACACCACGGACAAACTCGTTGCCCACCATGGTATCATGGGTATGGTCAATGCGCATGGATCGAAGAAGAAAGTCCCGTTGTTCTTTTCGGTAGTCCTCGGCGGAGGCGACGCCCTCAGGTAATTTGGCTGGAATCTTCAGCCGTGTAGCAAAGTCCAGCGTTTGACCCACCGTCAGGGTGGGGAAAAACAACTCCTCCTCGCTGTTCATAACGATCTGACCTCGAAATCTCTTTGCTTCTTCTGGGGTCATCGAGCCGTAGCGGACATCCCCAGTGACGGACTCGAATCCAGCCCTGCGGTTCGAGAGGATATTCAGGAGTGTCGTGCAGCCGGAGCCCGGCCTGCCCAGAACCAACAACATTTCTCCGGGCTTGACGCAGCCATGGCTGCCGTCGAGGATGGTTTTTAGCGGCGGCTTGTGGCGAGATTGTTGCACAAGCTTTGGGATGTTGAACTGAGACCCGACGTTTTCGTGGATGGCGGCGTCGGCACTGACAACCTGAACGCTGAGATTTTTCCATGTTACTCCAAGCCCTCGCCCTGGTGCTCCCGAGCGCTGGTCCCGCTCCCGGAAGGCCACCACCTCCGGCCTCAGCTCCCAGTCTTCGTCTTGGCCCTGGGACTGTTGCTCCGCCACGGATTGCGTCTCGCTGGCGCCAGGCGTCAGAGTTCGGCTGTCCATCTTCAACCACACTGTCTGGACTGCGCGGGGGCAGGTTAAACGTGATCAAACAATGCAGACGCGAATTCGATGTGCCTAACACGGTGTATCAGGATGAAGATAGCAAAAAGAGACCCAAAACGACCGTGTGAGCATTTGACCGAGAAAGAAGTGGAGGAGACTGGGTAGAATAGTAAAAGCAAACTTTCGAGGCACTAGACGCGTTTATCAAAGATATAAACCTGTAGATTGGGGTTCGGCGTCCGGAACACCTTAACTATGCGTAATCTTTGTGGGCGGCGGAGCCTAGTAGATCCAAGAGGCGATTGCGCGAGGGATATCCACAAAAAAAGGAACACAGAGAAAAAAGGAGGGCATAGGGCTGAGGAGGCGTCATCTCGTATAATTACTACACATCTCAAGAGAGCGAATTACCAAGCTTGACAATCGTTTCGAGACAGGTGCCATGTAAAACCAGCGACGTTCGGACGAACAAGTGCCCCGAGGGCCTCGTGGCGGTCCGGTGGCTCGGCCTCCGGACCCTGCATGAACATCTTGCTAGGTCCCGTAAGCTTCCTGTCACGATCAATGATGGGAACGTCTGAGATTCTTCAAGACTAGCTTGGAAGCCGGGAGGCTCGGAATACCAGGTACGAGATATAAGCCGCATGTCTTCGGATATGTGTGCACGGAGCTAGCCAGCCTGGCAGCGAGGCAGCAAAAGATAAAAAGACAGGGTACTACTGTACTATATACCATGATTATCATCATTATCATTATCGGGTCTTGCGCCTGGACACCTGTTTGTCCAAGTTACTTGCCCAGGCCGACCCTCTGGCTGGCTTCACATACATATAACCTGTCGAGCAAGTTGTGCCTGGCATGAAAAGGATCCGAGATTGCATGTACTATCTACTACATGACAGGATGCAGATGGCCCCTTCACCTCCAGCTCCGCACGGATTTGTCCCTTTGTACTTGATAATTCCGCGCTCGATGACCCGCAAGGCCCACAAAAGGAGACACACTTTGAACGAATTCAGCGCAACGTTCCGCTTAGTAAGCGGAGACGGCTATTGACTTTTGATATCAACCTCCGCTGATTCAGCGGAGCCCATACGATATTCTCCGAAATGCCTGGCCCCGCTTACTTAACAAGTTCCTCGACGGTGAGACGTCATGTCTCGAACCGTGTCTAGGTCCTCCAACTTCTGGATAAATTCTGGTCACAGCTGCTGAGGAGATACAACCGTGTCTATGTGCATTTAGGGTTGACGTATACGTCCCTGTGTGAGCGGGAAGGTTAATGTTCCCATGACGGGGTCGCCTCAACCAGTGTCTGCAAGGGCACCTGGACTAAAGAAGCGAGCATGTGATTCCTGCTACAAGCGAAAGGTATAGTAATTTATTCTGTTCTAAAGTTCAACAGAAGCAAATGAATTCATGGGGGGGGGGGGGGGGGGGGGGGGGGGGGGGGGGGGGGGGGGGGGGGGGGGGGGGCGGGGGGGGGGGGGGGGGGGGGGGGGGGGGGGGGGGGGGGGGGGGGTG
>JACWQW010000068.1:0-202299 GCA_014849355.1 Cryphonectria radicalis | reverse complement strand
GGTCTGCATGGGCCCCGGGACTAACGCCCCGCGCAGTTTTTTCCTGATAAAAGCAAAAGTTATTTTATTTTTTTTTGTTTTAAATTTCAAAATAACCAAATTAATTACTGTCCCCCCCCCCCCCCTCTTCCAAAAAAAAAAAAAAAACAAGCAAGGCTAACACGAGTCTGAACGTTGGATAGATCCATTGCGATGGTGCCACTCCCCATTGCAACTGGTGCGCGCACCACGGAATAGCCTGTACCTATGCACGACCAGTGAAGCCGAGGAAGCCAAGGGCATCCAACAGAAAAAAGTGAGCCCGCCATTGGCCACTGATCACATTATTCATCCCCAGATGAACCCCCCTGATACTCACTTAATATGTGGAAACCTCACCCCAAGGCTAAGGAGCTAATAAACTCTCCTGCACTAGGGCCAATAATAGCAAGAATGAGCTGACCCAAAGGCTAGAACGACTGGAAGAGCTCGTGTCTCATGCTGTTGGCGATAGGCGGTCTCTCCAGTCCGTCGATACCGAGTCTTCCACTGCAAGATCGTCCCGAGACCAGTCAGCCTATGGCGGATCCTTCGCTGGCTCGACATCCTCACATATCGACCCTGCGTCGTCCTCGGCATCGTCACCGGATCCATCCGCCGCAGCTTCGTTTGGCAAACTCCATTTCGCCGGATACCAGCTTGGCGACATCAATTCCTTCGAAGGCATCCCTCTCTTCTCATCCGACGGCCGTAGATGGATTCAAGAGAGGACTGGGACCAAGCCTGCCTTCCCGTCTCTAGTCGCACCACTGTGGCAGAATGAGCAGCATATTGCGAACCAGGTTGCCATCGCACCCATATCTGGTCTGGAGCTGCCCTCACGCAAGGTTGTTGACGCCTACTTTCAACTATTCAAGTCGTCGACACTGAACCTAGTGTTTCCGGTCGTCCATATTGCGTCTTTTCAAGACACGATTGATCTTGCCTATTCACAACCCCAAACAAACGAGTCTATTGAGGTTCTAGATGCCCAGGCTTGTGTCCTCTCCTTCATCAGTATCCTCCATCTCTTCGAGGGAAGCATAGAGGATGCGCCTGTCGACGTCGAGTTGTGCGTTGCAAAGGCGCAACAGCTGCTGCCACGGATCCTCCTGCAGTCCACCATCACCAGTCTTCAGGTCGCATTGATGCTGGTAGGTCTCCACCCTCCCCCCCCCCCTCCCAAAGGTCCGAGAGCTACTGGGTCCTCCTCTTGAGCTAACAGAGTAGGTAGGGGATCTACCATATGCTTTCTGGCCATACGCAGCTGGCATCTATACACATCTCCTGTGCTTGCCGTCTCGTCTATATTCTCGGTGGCCATGTGTTATGTCCTATCCGCACCGACGGGAGAGGCCGTGACAACTACCGAGCACAAAACCATCTACGCCGGCTGTTCTGGCTCTGCTACACCTTTGACAAGGACATATCGTTGCGTACGGGACAGCCTCCCTGTTTCGAAGACGACTACTGCGATATATCCCTGCCCGACAATTATGATGATATTATAACAGCCCGTTGGGATGCCGACCCTACATCCATCGACGACTCGGAGACCTCCGTGCTGTTTGTACCGGGAAACCTCAAGCTGAGTCTGATCAAGGCGAAAGCCGGCAAGCTGCTATACTCGGCAAGGTCTCTTCGAAAGTCAGATGCCGAGCTCCTGCGAGACGTCCGTGAGCTAGACGACGAGCTCGAGAACTGGCGCATGTCCGTCAACAAGGAGTGTCGACCCAGCCTGATCGAGTCGGGCCGCGTACCAACAACTCCTTCCGGCATGGCCCCGCCGAAACGTATGCATGCCATCATCATCCACTTTGAGTACTACTACCTGATGGCGACGATACATCGAGCGACGAGCAGGTGTAAGGCATGGAAAAATGTTGAAGATGGTGATATGGATGGCGTCGGATCGAGCCTGGAGTTAACTGTTCAGGCCAGTCGATCAACATTGTTTTATTTGCGAGCCGCAGTCCACTTATTGCTCGGGGAATGTTTCTGGTGAGTCGCAGACGCCATTGCATGTCACTTCAACACGGGCCTGCCTGCCGGTCTAACTGTGATGATGCTGATCTGCTTTCTAGGATGGTGCTTTTCTATCCAATGACTGCAATCCTGACCATCTTCTGCAACATTCTGCTCAAACCGGGTGATCCTCAGGCCCAGGAAGACCTCGACCTACTGAAGACGGCACCTGAGCTTATCAAGAAGTTGCGTACACGAAAACTGACGCCTAAAGAGACAATGCACATGAAGCTGGTGGAGGATTTCATCACAGAGCTTATTAGACTAGGAAACTGTGCAATTCAGAAAGCGCGGTAGATTTGATGGATGTGGTAACAAGCGGGAAGGACCTGCTTGACGAATTCATTGCATCAGACGGTGTCAGATATTCTCGATCGGTGTTAAATAGATCTTCCTCAAGCTTGGGCACAGGGAGCTAATCAAATTTCTAAGCGTAACCTATTACTCGACGCAGACTTGTTTCAACTTTGCCAATAACTTGGAACATCGGTTATTGAAAACCCAGAAGTTTCCTCTATGAATGCAATCTTCGGCTTTTAAAATTTGCGTCCAGCTTTGGTCACAATGGCACGTGCTCAAAGGGCCTAGAACTTCTTCAAATACCTGGTGCAATACTCTTTTTCTTCTTGTGCTGCTTAGCGTAGGAGTGCACCAATACTTTTGGTTTCATTTCTTGTGATTGCTGATATAAGAAGTCAACAGAATGGGCTATGCCTTTGAGTTGGTGGGCGAGAGAACATTTAAGCAAAGAAGAAGAGTAGATAATCATGAGGCCTCTCTAGTGCGATCAGAGGTGAGACCAGAAGAATCAACATGATCTGCGTCAAGATCCGTCAATCTGGTTATTATCACAAATCTCTCTTCATCACTCCAACGTTGATGAAACGAGGGCGGGAGGTGATTACCCGAGCATACCTCTCGGCTTGGCGCAAAAGTGGCCGATGGAGACTGGCGGGCGAGAACTTTTCCACCCGGAGAAGTCTTGGACCGACATCCATAAACACATTGCGGACATGCAGAGGCGGTTACTGGATGAAAAGTCATTAGCGTACGAGTGATTTATTTCGACCCGAGGACGCTCCAAATAATTACCCATTAATATAGAGAGAGAAAGGTATTTGTAATCGCTTCCCATTTAGCTGATGCTCCTGATATCTACACAAGACGACATTATCAATCTACGCAAGCACAAGAAAGAGAAGAGAAGAAAAGAAACATGGTCGACCTTCACAGCCTGCCCGGCGGTTCCAGGCCCTCTACGGCGATTCGAAACAATGGGCCGGACCACCTGGTGATCCAGAGGGCCAAGCTGAGGGAACTGGCCGAGGGTTGGCCGTGTTATAGGTAATTATGAAACAATGCATCTTTGGCACCTGCATTCCAAATGGGGTTTGGCTGACACTTTTATCGCCTATCAGAGATGCATGCGAGTGGGAAAATTTCGAGTCTATTTTCCACCCTGATGCCCATGTCTATACCACCTGGTCTGGCCGCGTTGCCTACACCGACTTCATTGCAGCCTCCAAGGCTGGCATGGACAAAGGTGCCTTCATTATGCACCGCTGCCACGGATGCACAACAGACATCAACCCCGCAGGTAACCTGGCCGTCACTAAGCTGAAGGCCACCATCACGCAACGCTTTGTTGTCGACGACATCGAGTTCGATGTCGAGGCCGACTGTCGCTTCTGCTTCTTCTTTGAGGAGGTGGACGGTCGCTGGGGCGCTCGTCTGGTTCGCCACTGGTATGAGAAGGACAAGATCCTTCCTGTAAACCCCGCGAGAATCCCCAAGGTCGATGAGCAGAAGGCTCAAAAGTACCCGCCAGGCTACCGATACCTCGCCTACTTTCAAGAGCAGACCATGGGCGTCAGTGTGCTCATGGATATGCCTGGCCATCGTCGCCATGTCGGAACAGAAAACCTCGAGAAGCACGACTTCTTGTATTGGCAGGCGAAAAGCTGGCTCGAGGGGAAGGGATTGGATATCAAGGCACCCTCTTAAAGGTCGGCTCCAGATAGAGCAATAATGAAACATAATGTCACAAGTGGCGATGAACAAGCCGCCCCTCCTACCCCTCCCTCTAGACTCCTGAGATGTGTCTTTGTGTGTATCTGGCCCTTCGAAACTCTCAAAACTGAGCAGCTTGTTTGCCTAAGTACAAGTAAGATGAGTACAACAGAAATGGTCTAGCCTTCTTGATTGGCGCGCCCCGACTGCGGACAGTGACACAAAGGTATTGAATAATCTCGTAAATTCTCGGTCTCCTACTTGCTGTCTCTCACGTAGGAAACAATTGGAGGTTGTTGCAACGCAAAAGGTACATATTGCAGCGGTAACGTATACTATCTCTTCAAGACAAATGTGCCAACATGGCCTCCCGCATCACTTTCATCGGCGCCGGCCGGCCGGTCCAGAGCTCAAATTGTGAGTATGCCTGCTCCTCGAGCACATCAATGCCTTTGTATACCTTCCAATCTGGGTAGCGACCGGCCGCCTTCATCATGCCAGTGATGAGCGGCCGGTATGCCATCTCTATCAAGACGCCGGACATGGCTTCCGAGAACAGTGTTGACGGAATCTTGTCCTCGCCGAGGTCATCGGCAGGAATGCATGCTACAATGACCCGAAATGGACTGTTGCTGGCCCGGGCCCTGACAGCTTCGTCCAGCGTCTCGTACACATGGAATTTGACCTTGGGGAACCCCAATGCCATCTTGTTGGCCGTCTCCCTCGTCCGATTGACCACGGCAATCTCCGCATAGCCATCCTCCTGGAGAGCATAGCAAGCCGCCCTGGCTGCACCGCCGGCGCCAAGGACAAGAGCCGGGGACGATGACAGCCCGGCGAGACCGCTCTTGTGGATGCACTTTTGTATGCCCAGCCAGTCTGTGTTGTCTCCGACCAGCTGCCTTCGGCCATCTTCTCCCTGCCGCACGAGAATGGTATTGACGGCCCCTACCTTCTCGGCACCCTCATTGAGCGAGTCCAGAAGCCGAGCTATCTGCAATTTGTGTGGGAATGTGACGGATGCGCCGCCAAAATCGGGCTGGGCGATGATCTTCTCGACACTGCTGTCCACATTCGGGCTCTCGTTGATGGAATAGAAGTATGGAAGGCCGCACTCTTTGAAGCCTGCATTGTGGAGAACGGGAGACAACGAGTGTTTGATATTGTGCCCAAAGATATAAAAGTTACGCTGAATCGCATCGCCATTTTTGCTGCTATGGGTGCCATTGCCCATGGACCCCATCTTCTTCTTTTTTTTGTTTGTCTCGGTGATGCGGCGTTTGTTGCAAAAGAGAACGCGAAAAGTGAAGTAGGTGGAGAGGGGGGTTTTTTTTTTTTGGGAGGGGGGGGGGTTTGCTGCCCAGAGGGAGTCAGTGAATGCGTGTGGTGTGCCGAAGTTTGATGTGGTAGGAGAATATCGGCTTCAGAATGTTCAAGGTAAGAAGGTAAAAATACCATGAAGTCAGGAATATCAGCGCCTAGACCGGTTTCGATCGACAGAAACCCTGCCTCCTTTACAGCGGACAAGACTTTTAGCGAAAGCAGGGAAGGAGAGCCACCTTGAGGCTACGACAGTACTGGCTAGAGATCTTACCCGGGGCGTAGTGGAGACTATTGTAATTACTTTAGGAGGCTTAAGTTGATCTCCAGACATGTCGGAAAGAGATATACGGCGAATTCTACTATTCTTGGCTGATTTCATACTAAGAATTGGAGGGGGTTGAAGAGGAGGTGGGGGAAAGGGGGGTGTGTGTGTGTGGAGGTCAAGTTACAATCCAAGGCGAGCCTACATTGTTAGTTAAAGACGTGATCTACTATCTATATTTATATTACGGCTTTATTGAATAGCCTCTTCTATGGACTCCCTTGTGACAGTCGTAGCGTCTATTCGTCGCATATATTCCTGACGGATTGCCCTGCGCATCAACTCCCGCGGTGCCTTGCGACTAGTGAAGAACTCAAATTGCACGGTACCCTGCTCTAGGAGAACTTGCAAGCCGTCTACGGCGATCCAGCCACGGTCTTCCAAGGTACGAACCTGTTCAAGCAGTGGGGTTTCAACTGGAGTGTATGCAAGCTGTGACAGAGTTGATTGTTAGGAGGGTCCGTCTGCAGTTCAGAATTATCTCATCGTTTTTGTTTTCTTCTTCCTCTGAGCATCGACGTACCTCGATGACGACACCACCGGTAGAGCTCGCAAGCCAGTTGACAGGCAGCGTGTTGTCTGCCATTGGCTTTCCTGCAGGACCATGAGGCACCGATGAGACGATAATAGTCGGCAAGGGCGTCTCTGCTGGCCATGGATCGTCTTTGGACCGGATTATTGTCACAGCCGGTGGGCCGTTCGGCCAATCCGGGGTCTTCGTGTCAGAAGTCTCGCTCGGGGCAGTTATTGACTCAGCATAGCTGTTTTGGAGACGAGGTGCGGCAAACGACTGCCCGTGAAATTGCCTTGCCAGCTCCTCGGCATTCTCGACGGAGCGGTTGTACACCAAGATATTCCGAACACCCAGGCGGACCATGGCATACGCAGCGGCCCGTGCCATGCCACCGGCGCCAATGATGAGGCCGACCGTTCGACGCTGGACAGCGTTGATCGGCGAGAGGTTGTGGCGTATGCATGCATAAATCCCGATCCAGTCGGTATTGTCGCCGTATAGGGCTACGACTGGCCCCTGGCGGTTGCTCTCCAGCAGAGGATTCGCATTCGCCGCACCCCTGAGCGGCAACAACGTGTTGACAGCTCCAATAGCCCGCGCCTCGCGGCTCGTTCTGTCTACCATCGCTAGGACATTCCTCTTGAACGGCGCTGTTATACTCACGCCGCCGAAGCTGGGGTCTCGAACCAGGGCCTCCAGCTCTCGCAGCGTCGGATATGTGTAGGCCTGGTAGGTGTGTGGCATTCCGCACTGCTTGAATGCTGCATTGTGCATGGCTGGGGACAAGCTCTGGGACACGTTACCACCATAGATTCCGAATTTCATGGGATCTAGGGCAAAGGAGGCATACAGGGCGCCCTGGGCCTCTGGTATTGTGAGCAGCGAGGTGGAGATGCACTCCGGCGCACGAGCTCGCAGTACAGAGTGAGTGACCGGGGTGAGGATCGTGTTGAGGAAGTTGGACATTCGTCCAAGTGGGCCCGTATTGTAGGCAATGATAGGAATGCGATGCTGACCCGATGCCTTTGTCTCGTGAACGAAGGTCCGCACGGCAAAATTGTCGTCCATCGTAGTCGCTTGCTGGCACAATCGAACTACGTCACACCCTAGGTCCTCCGCTCTCATGACCATGGCTCTCCGTTCGGTGTTGGACCATCCCGAGACACCCGCATTACGGTAGAAATGATGGCCAATGATCTTGGTTGGGCCTTTGGCGGCGACAAGTTGGCGGATTTTTTGGTCGCTGTAACAGAGATCCACGGTGAGATATTCCGGCGCAAGCCGCAGGCCGTGATGAAGAGTAGCAAAGTAGACCCGTGCCGACATGGCTGATTCCTCATCATCGCTGTTGTTGCTACTGCTGCTGCTGCTTCTGGGGTTAGAAGTAAGCAGGGTTGTCTCGACGTGAAAAATAATGGGCAGCCGGATATTTCTCCTGATTGTGTAGTACTGCCGGCTAATGTCGTCAGCGACGACGTCGTCCAACGATGCACCCGTCTTGTGTATCTCCTCAAAGGGTAATACCATCTCGACAGCGTCGGCGGACGTGTCGATATCCTGGATCCCAATCCCCACCTTTCTCAGGGTGGGCATTCGTAGGGACAAGGCATATGAATGAGGCCTCGCCTCAAGTGGCAGTGAGCCAAGACCATAACGGGTCTCATGTTCTCTCTTGCACTCGGCGCGTCTTGTAATGTTGTTTATGAGTTGAAGGAAAGCCTCCTCTACCTGCTTTAGTGCCAGCGTCTGAGGGGCCTGCTTTAGATCTGTATCCAGGATGACGTTGGATAGCTGGAGAAGAGAGGACTCGTCAAGGTTATAGAACTCGAAGCTGGACAACGAGCGGTAGATCGGAGAGCTGAGGTGCACAAAACGAGAGGTGGTCTTGACATCCCAGACAGAGAGATGCTTCTGGATCCCTTGGGTATCTCGCAGGACATGAATTACGGGGTGCGCCCTCCCGTATTCTGCGAGCAACATTTTCCCCGTCCCCTCCACGGCGCCAGGACCACACACAATAATGGCTTTTGTGGGATTATTTGACAGGATGGACCGCATCTGCCTCAATTCCTCCTGCCGGTACAGAGGGACGCCGTGGGCAGACCTGTACGCCCCGCGCGAAAGACCTGTCGCCTGGTAAAAGTGCTGGTCGGCGTCAATCAGGCCAAAGCCCAGTGCTGTGGAGGCCATGACCCCCAGGCTGGACATGCCCGTGCCTCGGAACCCCACAAGGGCGATCGAGGCATCAGGCTCATACCTACGAGCCGGCGTTGTCAAGCCCGGGTTGTATTCTGGTGCTGTTGGCGAGCGAAATCGGTGTGGCGTGGATGATCCTGAGCGTCTCGGGCTCCCAGGCGTGGACAAACTGTTCGATGCGATCTTGTTGGCCTGGGGTGGCGTTTGTGACCTCTCAAGCGACACATCTGTCAAAGATGGAGGAGGGGCAATATGGGAGCCAGCCGAGCCCATTGCTCTCATAGGTACACTAGGAGTATTGGAGGCCACAGGCATGACACCGAGAGGCACGGCACCAGTAGCTGTGGTAAGGGTGGCCCAGCTTTTCCATGGGGTTTTGACGGGTCGGTACTGATGTTATTCTCCTGGCCCGAATCAACGCCGCCAAACGGTTGGGAAAAGAATATAAGAATAATAATAAAAGCAAATGAAATTCAAAACATCAAAGAAAAAGTGGGCTTGGAGCTGGATGGTGGTGTCTAAGGGAGGGAAAAACCCATGATCTACAGAAAGCCGCAGGAATGATGTTGTACTGACGAAAGCCCCCATAAAACTAGGGGTGTCTACACGGGCCCCACATTCCCCATTCCCCCACATCCAGAGCTAAGCGGGTGCGGGGGAGGGGCGCTTAAGATCTTTTCCGGCCGGGGTGATGACTAATTTGCGGGTCCTGGGTCGCTCCTTCACGTCTGCCCAGCCCTGGGAGCCCAGCCTGGCCACACACGTTGTTTGTTCGGGACCGAGCTCAAACCTTCTTCGATGGCACATCTTGTTCTGTCAACCATGATCTGCAATTCTGTCACTTGGCGGTGATGGAAAATTCGCCCGTCACTCTCGAGCCGCAAGGACCATGTCTTCAACAGGCGGACTCATCCAATCCCACCAGCCAGAGCCAGGCTCAGGTCGAGGCAGGCCAGCCCGGGACGAGGACACTGCAGGAGAGAAGATCCGAGGCCACCCCCACAAAGAGGCCACGGCACGAGTCCGACGATGTATCCGACAAGAGGACATCCGGCAGGAAACGAGCCAGGGCGACACGAGCCTGTGACCAGTGCCGCATGCGCAAGGAAAGGTGTGACGCGCGGGAGCCAACATGCGGCTCCTGTCTCAGTTTGAACCGGTGCTGCACGTACAGTCCAACGAAAAAAAGGGGGCTGCGGGCTGGCCAGTTTCGATCCTTGGAGATCATCTTGGGGCTGGTTTTCCAGTCCATCGAGGGAAGCGAAGCATGGATCTCTACTCTGCTGGAGGGGACACCATTGTCACAACCTATCTTTCGTTTTCGTGTTCCCCCGGCAGTCGTGGAGGGGGATGCTGTGGCGTCTCTGCTGGGCACATGCCGTAAAAGTCCTGTGCTCAAAGGGGCTGAGCAGCTCTTGTTCATGAGCGAGTCGGCTGACGATGAAGACGATCATACCATGGACACGTTTGAGCAAAAGTTATCCGCTGCCCTTCAAACAGTTGTCGGCCTCTCCCATCGCGCCGCCGCCGCCCGCCACGACGATAATATATCTGATCTCAACGCGGTAGCACATGTCCCCATAAGCCCCATGAACACCGACACCGCCTCCCCTCTCAATGCGCCTGTGGCTCTCTCAGAGTCATATACGAACCTCCACCCGCGTCAATGTCCCTCTCCCCTCCTCACTGCCGTGCCAAATACCGCTGGCACCCTCTCAGTCGCGTACACACCTTCTGGACCTTCACAAAGGATCAACGCCGAGCCACAACCACCGCCACCAGCAGCATCAGGAGCAGGAGAAACTAGTCTGGCGTGCGCAGACCACCACGTACAGCTGCCGTCGCGCTGGCCACAGCTGCTCGAACTGTACTTCTCCAAAACCCACTGTTGGTTCCCCATCTGCCAGAAACACGATTTATTGCGTGCAGCCTATCTCATGGCCGCCACCACGGCGATCCCTACATCCCTCCCATGCGCGCCGCCCAGTGGGCCTTCTCGAGGAGATCGCGCCTTGTTGTGGGCAGTCCTCGCATACTCATCCCATGTTTTGGACTCCCGTTGGCCTCCTCCTCAGCCTCAAAGGTCAAAGGATATGAGTCATCAAGAGATAGCTGTCATTGCACACAAGCTTGTCTCGTCGGAGCAGCACAAGTACGACGGAGGTCTCACGCAGGCCTGGCTTGTCCTGGCCCTTCTTCGGATGGAGTGTGGACAGTGGGATGCCGCCTGGGCTGCTGTGGGTCGAGCAGTCTCGATCGCTTCCTGTCATGGTGTCCTGTCTTTGTCACCGAAGCTGATGCTTCATCCCATAGACGATGGAGAAAGACGCATACTCCTGGGCTGTTTTGTCCTAGAATCCTTGATAGCGGCTCGGTTGCAGAGGCGGCCTTACATGCAATGCTCTGATGTTCGCGCTACTGGCCTGCTCTCTCAAGACGGCATGGAAGAATGGGAACCTTGGGCACCAAGCGCCCGCATCCATGTCCAGAGCAATCACCATCTTGCCCGCAGCAATACCTACAACCAGCCTCCCGGCCGGATACCCAGTGTCTTCAACCAGCTCGTGGAGCTGATGGGTCTCGCCAACGAAGCTTTGCAGCGTCCTGCTGATGAGTCACACAGGGCTTCCCGTCTCCAAGAAGTTGGTCGCTCTCTCCAGGCCTGGAAAGAGCGCCTCCATACACCACTTCAGGTTTCATCCGACCTAAGCATGTCGCCGCAGCTCTTGAATCTACGTCTCACCTCTGCGGTCATCCTAGAGACTGTGAGGGCTGATGAGGATGTCTGCTCGGACAACGCAGGTCGAGCTGATGCTGATACATGGGCATATATCCATGATATATGTGGGTTCCTCAAACACCGAACCCATTCCTCCGGGACAGACTCGCTTCCTTCCACAGCCACGACATTTCTCCAGCTCCTCGATCACTCCTTTGCTCACCAAGAGCAATCTTACCAAGAACCCATTCTCAAGGAGCAGATGAGGAGCCTGAGAGGCACTCTGCATGAGATCGAACGCCTGTGGCAAGCGCTGAACGCTTCCTCGTCCCATTCTTCGGACGAGGCTTCCATCGATAGAACCGGTGTATCCGACGCTGCTGTAGCCAACAGTGTTATGGATCTTACGACAGACCAACAGCTCGATGCAATAAATGCTGTGATGGTGCCGCCACGACAGAGTCGACCCGCCGACCCTGCTCTAGCTCACCAGCTGGACGTTCCGGGACCCATGCGTGAACCTGCTATGGACCTACGCCGAGCAGATGACCATCAACGAGCCGCAGAAGCCATACCGGGCAACACAACCTTGTCAAACCAAATAAGCTTCACGCCTCTGGCCGAAGCCATTCTCGGAAGTGAGCTAGATGACCAGGGTTTGTTTGACAGTCTGACTATGCTGGATTCTACAGATTGGTACGAGAAGCCTCTCTTCTATTCCTCTCGCTCTCTCCTGACATTCTGGTGCTCAAGGTTATCAAGTCCTCCTCAGTTCATGAGGCATCTGGGCGTGTGTTGTCCGGAGCCTTCGTCAGACGTTCTCAGATACATAAACAATTAGGCTTGAAACGAAGTATCAGTGCTGAGATCAGGGACACGGCCTTATCGGACCATTGAGCCACAAACATTCATGCCAGTTAAGCATTGTATTGCGCTGATCGGATACTAGAGACTTACATGAATCATATTGGCTTCTTCCAAGAGTGAACAAATACTTCTGCAGGAATGCATGGGTATTGAGCTCTGCATTTGATCGTGTCTTCAGATTAAGCGGCGCAGTAGTAACTGGTACACTTCGTGATTCTTAAGTGTATTAGATAGCCGTGGCGAAGATTGACGACATGTCATGTGGGTGTGCATGCCCAAAAGAATTCTTTCTCGTAATGTTAAATATATCTTAGAAGTTGGGTGCACGACCATATGGGGAAGGGAGAGAAAAAAAGAATAGAGGCCAGCATGGACAATCATATTCCCGCAATGCAGCTTGTCGACAAAGTATAGTGGCACCTGGGGCATATCGACTCCCACAGACGGCGTTTAAGCGGAGGAGCCGGCAATGAATTCTACCAGCAGGTTAGGGTTATACATAAGATGTTTAAACATAGTCCTCGCAAACCAACCTCCTCCTGCCCCCCCCCCCCTTCCCCACTCCCCTTCAACACGGGAGCGCCAGGTACTGATCCCGTTTTCCCCTCATTATCAAGACAATATGACGAAGGCTTTCCGGCCCGCTATACTCTCTGCGTCGCTGGGTCGTGCTTGGCGGCACGACTTTGACAAGAAGGCTCGAGAAGCTGCCGCAGCCGGCTTTGAAGGCATCGAGATCTTCTATGAGGACCTCGAATACGTGGCGAAGAAGCTGGGTCAGAAAGAACAGCCCGGTACAGACGACCTACTCGCTCCCTCCAAGCACATAAAGGAGCTCCTTGACTCTCTTCACATTATCATCATTGGCCTGCAGCCTTTCCTCTTCTACGACGGCCTGCTAGACCGCACACAACACGATGTCTTGATTGCCAAGATCAAGGTTTGGTTCCAGATTGCCCAGATCCTCGGCACGGACACGATCCAGATCCCCGCCAACTTTCTGCCCGCCGACCAACTCACGGGCGACCTCAAAGTCATCGTCGGCGACCTGCGGGAGCTGGCGGACCTCGGCCTCCAGCAGTCGCCCCGTGTGCGCTTCGCATACGAGGCGCTGTGCTGGAGTACGCACGTGGACACGTGGGAGAAGAGCTGGGAGGTCGTGCAGAAGGTTGATCGCCTCAACTTCGGCCTCTGCCTCGACACCTTCAACATAGCCGGCCGCGTGTGGGGCGACCCCACATCTCTGGACGGCAAGACGCCCAATGCCGATGCCGACCTCAAGGCCTCTCTGGAGCGCCTGGTGGAGGGGGTCGACCTGAAAAAGGTCTTCTACATCCAGGTCGTAGACGCCGAGCGCATGAGCAAGCCGTTGGTGGCCGGACATCCGTTCCACGTCGACGGGAACCCGCCCAGGATGAACTGGTCACGGAATGCGCGGGCGTTTCTCTACGAGGAGGACAGGGGCGCATACCTGCCCGTAGAGCTTGTGGCGCGCACACTGATCGAAGGCCTGGGTTATAAGGGCTGGGTCTCGATGGAACTGTTTTCTCGCACCATGTCGGAGGAAGGAGAGACTGTCTGTGCGGTGCATGCGCAGAGGGGGATTGCGGCGTGGCACAAGTTCGTCGAGAGGTTGCATCTGAATTGAATACGTAGTATGATGATAAATTGAGGGGGAGATGGCATGAATAGTCTGTTGCTCACCCGTGTGGAATCAAGCCATCATTGCTTGATAGCGATTGGATCTCGGGATATTCTTCATATACTTGAAACTGAGTGCAGTTTTTTCTTGGTTTTTTTTTATATATAAAAAAACGGAAAACAAATAAAGAAGAAACAGCATGTATTCAATGAGTAGGAACATTCTAATCAACTTCCAGCTACAACATGTTTAAAAGTTGATACCAGGGCTGTTCTCGGCAGCCTCCAACAGCACACTCCACGCACCATCCTTATCCAGGTTCTTTGCTCTCTCTTCTCCTGCCCAAAGCCTCCACTGCTCCTCGATCTGATAGCCGATGACATGGGTACCTTCTACGGCGGGCCAGCCCAATTTCTCTGCGAGCTTGATCATGCGCGTGCGCCGGGGCTTGAAGCACATGTCAAGCAGCAGGCCCTTCTCCGGGCGGCTGAGAAACTCCTCCAATGATGCCTTGACCGCGAGCTCCTCGGCCGTTGTGGGCTCGAAGTCTAGCACCGTGCCGACCACGTAGTAGGGCGTGGGCAGCTTCTTGGCTTCCTCGACCGACTTGATAAAGGTGATCTGTGGTATGGTCGACAGCCGCTGCACATCCTGGAGCAGAGTAGCCACCTCGCCGTCGTCTCGGTTCAGCACATAAATGGTTGACGCCTTGAAATGGCTGGCAAGCGCATAGACAGCCGCACGGCTGGCCCCTCCGGCCCCCACGACCAGAGCCGGCTTCCCAAGCACAGGCTCAGTCTGCGCTGGCTTCCTTCTCTGGTCTATGGCCCCCTGTGCCGAGACCGTCTCCAGCAGGCACCCTCTGATGCCGATCCAGTCAGTGTTGGTGCCTCGAAGCTTCTCGGGGTCTGCAGGATCGCGGTACACGTTGTTGCAGGCACCGATGGTACAAGCGAGGTCGTCAAGGACATCGAGATGGGACATGATGGTGTTCTTATAAGGCATCGTCACAACGAGACCAGCACAGGTCGGGGCTCTGCCTATGGCCAGCACCTCGTCGACGGTTGCGCACTCGGTCGAGTAGAAAGTCCAGGGTAGTTTGATTGACTTGGCAATGTGGTTGTGCATGCCTGGTGCGATGGAGTGGCCCACACCGATGCCGACCAGGTGAAGGGTCTTTTCTTCGGCCATTTTTCGAATTTCTTTTTAATATTTATATTGTTTCCCCCCCTTTCTTTTTCTTCTTGTGAGTTGCTTGGTTTGGGGGTGGGGGGATATGGGCAGTGATCCGCAATGAAAGAGATTGGAATTTAGAAGAGGCCGTTTGCGTTTGTATTGGCCTGTACTCCAGGTGATGAATAACATCATCTGGACTGGGACAATATATCAAAGTAGACACCTTAATGTCAGATGAGACCAATCGCTGCTAGTTGGTCATGACTCCAGTCTACATATCAATGCGCGGACTTTGTCTTTGCCGGTGCTCCCCTGTTTGGGGGGGTGGGGTGTGGGGTTACCAGAATCATTTACAGCTCTGCTATACAATGGCTCAGGAACCTACCCCAAAGTAGGGGCTGCTGGATGGCAAGTAAAGACATTTACTACTGTACATCGGGAATAACTCTCGGGTGCTGTATATCTGCATTGGCTGCAAGGCACGACAGGGGAAATGGGAGTGGTTGTGAAACAATACTACAATAGTGGGCCAAACAGACAATGTAATGAATGAACAGCTCTGTATTTATTTATCTACACCTTGGTGCAGTCTACAAGTCACTTCGGGCTTCTTCGCCAGCCCATGCCCGTCGAATAAGCTCCCGCACTGCAGACCGCTCAACCTGTCGCGGGTTCCAGTAAGGATTGGCCACCGCAATGTCGGCGGCCTTATCAATGTCACTCTCCTTCATGCCATATGCCTTTAACCCTCGTTCCACCTTGAGCTTTGAGAGTAGGAAGTTGAACCCCTGAATCGCATCGCCATCGCCATCAGGAAGTGCCTCAGCGAGTCTCTTCAATGCCTCGGGTATCTTGGGGGCATTGTATGCGAGGGCGTGTGGCAGGACGATGGTGTGTGTCTGCGCATGAGGCAGGTTGAAGCTGCCGCCAAGGGTATGGCAGAGCTTGTGGTGTAGAGACATTCCCACACTACCGAGACACGTGCCGCAGAGCCATGCGCCATAGAGAGCAGTGGATCGTGCGGTCTGGGATCCGGGGTCGTTGATAATGTCGGGGAGCGCGCTGCTGAGTGCCTTGATGCCCTCCTGTGCCATCAAGCTGACGATAGGGTTGCTGTTGCGGGCGTAAAGAGCCTCGACCGCGTGCGCAATGGCATTTACGCCGCTGGTAGCACTGAGGCCGACCGGCAGGGTCAGGGTATAATCAACATCGTAGATGACGGTTCCAGGTCGAATTTTGGGGTCAGATCGGGTCTCCTTGCGACCATCCGCTGTCTCTCCCAGAATAGGAGTGACCTCGCTACCGGCATACGTCGTGGGGATGGCAATGTGGTATAAGCCGGTGCGAATACTGATGGCCTTGCCTAGGCCAATTGTGCTGCCTCCGCCGATGGTGACAATCGAGTCGGCATTGGATCCAGTCGCAAAATGCACCGCACGCTCCGTCACATCGGTAGGAGTGTGCATCGTTGCTTCGCCAAATATCCCGGCCACCTGGCCCTGGAGAACCTTCTGGACCTGTTCGGCATGCCCAGTCTGCTCCGGTGTAGAGAGGATGACTGGGCGAGAGAGATTGAGTCTCGCCAGCTCCTCCGGTAGCCTCTTGATCGTGCCGCTGCCAAAGATCACCCGCGCTGGATGCCCAACATACTCGAATGCTTCCATTATTGAGGTGAGCAAGTTTGGGTCGATCAAATATCGCAATGATAGTCTCTAGGTGCAAAGAGGAGGAAAAGGAATAATGGTAACTGTTTGGTGCTGTTTTATTGCTAATTTATGGATACTATCTACCAGGGCCAAAGATCACAAACATAAACTCGGAAAATAAGACGAATCAGAAGTCAGTGGTTCGATGTAAATCACGCCCAAAGAAACCTTAAGCGTAAAATGGGTGAGCGGCTAAGAACTCACCCGCCCGCCTTCGAGATGGAACAAGAATGCGCCGAAGATGCCAGACGCCTTCCTTATTAATAAGTTGATATTCACAGTAGATAGAACGATACATATCTAACCCATTGGTATAGAGTGACGAACGAGTCTCGACCAATTGCCTACCTAACTTTTAAATACTGTCGTTCATCGTTTAGCAAGGCCCCACCCCCATCTGGCTACTTTATCTCGTTATATGTTTTCTTCTAGGGCTAGAACAACGATGGAGCACCACCCACCTGATCTTCCCAAGGAGCTGACCATCGATAACATTACCGAGAATGTGCACTTAATCAACTCCAAGTGCGACGACCCGCGCCTTCGCTACGTCCTGGAGAGGCTGGTTGTACATCTGCACGACTTTGCCAGGGAGATTCGTCTCAGCACAACCGAGTGGGAGGCAGCTATCAAATTCCTTACTCAGGTTGGCCAGATCTCTTCAGACGTGAGGCAGGAGTTTATTCTCCTGTCGGACATCCTCGGCATGTCCCTTCTGGTCGACTCTATTGATCATCCCAAGCCGCCTGCCTCCACTGAAGGCACGGTTCTAGGACCGTTCCATACACACGAAGCCGAGCACGCCAAAAATGGTGACCTCATCTCCCACGACCCCGATGGCGAGCCAATGTTGGTAGTGTGCACCGTGAAGGACACACGAGGCAGACCCATTGCCGGTGCCCAAGTGGACGTGTGGGAGACGGATTCCAAGGGTTTCTACGACGTCCAGTACGCCGAACGTAGCGGGGCCGATGGACGTGCCGTCATGGAGAGTAACGAGAACGGCGAGTTTTATTTCAACGCCATCATGCCAGTGCCATACCCTATACCGGCCGACGGGCCAGTCGGCCAACTACTCAAGAGACTACACCGTCATCCGTACCGACCTAGCCATTTTCATTTTATGTTCAACAAATCAGGCTACGACCGGCTTATCACGTAAGCCCCCTTTATTTTATTTATATTTATTATTTTCCTATTCAAGGCCGCCGCGTCTCGTGAATAATGATCAGAGGAATGTCTGCTGATGGCCTAGTTATATTAGTTCTCTTTACCTCCGCGGCGACCCCTACGAGAGATCGGATGCTGTCTTTGGAGTGAAGGAGTCCTTGCTCGTCGATCTAACTACCGTCTCAACTATCCCTGGCCTGGCAGAGAAGCACCAAGTTCCACCATCAAGAAAGTTGATGAGGTACGACTTTGTTCTTGTGACCGAGGGTGAGGCCAGTGCCCTCCGTGACCAAAATGCAGCAGAAGCACTGAAGAAGCAGGGAAACATGAGTATGAGAGTGGTGAACGGGTTACCAATCCCTGATTATCATTGAGCTTTTGAGAAACAAGACCGGACGTCTGCCGAGGCAAAGGCCAACTAGTCGAAATGTAGAGCATAGATGAACTCCAATGAGACGGTCTAGGGTATTGTCGACTTTGTGAAATCTTCCAATGGCCTCTTGCATTCTGTGGAAATTGTCATTAGTCTTCGTCTAGATTGGCGGAGGTGAGAGAGAAAATATGTCAAGAATATTTCTCAAGTACTTGAATAGAAAGGCATATTAACTATATTCAAGACCTAGGAATCGACGGTCACAGGCCATACCAAATTTTACGAACTTGACTATTGCATTGTGCCTTACTTTACCAAGAGAGGATATTCAGAGATGCAAGAAGCTGTGATTATGTTCTAGTTTAGTCTGCTCAGGAGCAACTATACACCCACCCAATAATCAAGCGCTCTGTCCTGATAGTTTGCTCTCCAGGACTAGCAATGGAGCCGGCCTCCCGGTCCACAAGGTAAATTGTTTGGCAGCGGCCTGTACCAGTTCCGGCGATCTTGAGGACGAGATCTTGAAGGTGGACTCGGATAGTGTGCTCGTCCCATCAGAGACTTCGCATACATACGGGTATCCTAGCTCGGCAAATGCTGACTGGAAAGCATCTGCCGCCGCTGCAACTTGAGGACCCTGACCACTGACAAAAACCTTTTTTGAAGGCAGCTGACCTAGAAGATATCGGGCCTGGTGAACCTGCGCCAGGCTGAGCTGGCCAGGAGCCGATGGAAATGGTATGAGCGGGTGCGTGACCAACGATATGGGCGAGGTGATTCGAGACAGTTGCCCAAATGCGCCCATGCCAACGGCCAGAATAGGCTTAGCATGCGTGGCTCGATAGTCACGAACGAACAGACCGAGCTCGTAGCAGTCCTCCAAACTAGTAGACAGGATGCTCAGCTTAATGATGTCTGTCGAGGAACGGCGTTCGCCAGTCAGCCCATACCCTACTAAAAATTGGGAGAGTGAAGCGAGAGGTCTATATAGGGCTCACCTCCGAATTTGTCAGCTTCTGTGAACTTGTTCTTCAGTTCCTCGCTGGTCCATCGGATGTCGCCGGTCCAGCTATGGTAAGAGGCGACAAATTTGCTATTGCCCCTCTTGGCAACAAGCTCGTCGATGACCGACTGCGGCCACTCTATCTCGACGTCAATGTACTCGATTTGGTACTTGACGGCCAGCAGCATGAGATCTAGGGCCTCCTGGCTCGTGCTGTCTGGAAATTTTCCTCCCTGGGACTTTGTACGAATGGTGAAGAGGATAGGATGGTCAGACAAGCCTTGGAGCAACTTGACCTGCGCCTCGACGTACTCGAGCGGCGGGATATTGGTCTCTCCAAGGGGGCCGGGGTTGGGGCTCAACAGATCCGCTCTCAATTCCCAAACATCGCCACCGTAGCCAATGCGCGTGATGATGTCTTTAGCCTCTCCAACGTTTGTGAACGTCAGTGGGATGATGAATGTCTGCTTCCCTCCAGCGAAATTGTCGAAGATGACGTCGTTTTTGGTCTGAGCCATGATGAACAAGCAGCAATTGGTATAGAGACGTAAGTATGGCAGCCCAGTCGCTTCACAAATTTCTTCCCATTCTTTTATTCTTCTTTGTGTTCTCCCTCCAAGGAGCTTTGGTTAAATGTGAAGATGAACCCGGAAAATACATCAGCGGCTACTCCACAGGTAACTACCTCGCTAAGTCGCGGTCTCGGTCTTTGCCTGGCAAAGAGTTGGTCCGGAGCCGGAAAAGTCTACGGCATGGGAAGTATCCACCCCACGAATTCACGACATGACCCCAGATTATCTCCACGTTTACCCCAGGATATCCCCACGCATACTAGCGTGCGGGCAAGAACTTCTCCGCAACTGCTGAAGACTCTAGAGTCTGGGGTAGAAAGTAGGATCATTGGATTGCTTAACTCAGGGGTCAAAAATGGGAGGACAGTTCCATGTCTTAACCAAGTAACAACAGCACGTTGTCTTTCCCTTTTCTTTTAAGTCTGCACCAAGTTGAGCCACTCCAAGATATGCCGAATCCTTTTTCACGCAACGACCAGTCGGCGGTTCCCGCCCCGGAAGCCGTCTACAACTGGAAGATCTATGGCCTTGCCATCTCAGCAGCCATGGGCTCTGCCATGTTTGGCTTCGACTCAGCATTCATCGGCGGTGCCATCACCCTCCCGTCGTTTGAGTCCAAGTTTGGGCTTGCATCCAGCTCCGGAAATGCGCTGGCGGCTCTCAAGGCCAACATCGTGAGCACGTTCCAGGCTGGGTGCTTCTTCGGAGCCATCCTGTGCTATTTCTTTAGCGAGACGTTTGGCCGACGAAGCCCTTTGATGTTCTGCGGTGCCCTGTTCGACGTTGGCGCAGTCCTCCAAGTTGCATCCCCGGGAAACTTGGGAATGTTCTACGCGGGACGGGCTCTCACAGGTACTTTTCTCTCTGTCTCTTCCAGTCTTCCTTCCTTTTCCTTCTTTCGAATTTTCTTTTTCCAGTATGAACTAACGGCAAGATCAACCACAGGTCTTTCTGTGGGAGCATCATCCCTCATCGTCCCTCAGTATATCTCGGAATGTTCGCCTCCTGCCATCCGTGGTCGCCTCGTGGGAACCTTCGAAGTCGTGCTCCAATGTGCCCAGATTGTCGGATTCTGGGTCAACTACGGTGTCAACCAGCACATCCCATCCTCGTCAAACGCGCAATGGCAGGTTCCTGTGGGCCTCCAGCTGGTGTTCGGCACCCTTCTCGTTCTCCTCATGTTCTTCCAGCCCGAGTCCCCGCGCTGGCTGATCAAGGCTGGTCGCGAACAACAAGCCATCACCAACCTGACCCGCATCCGGTGCCTGCCTCCCGACGACACCTACATCCAGTGGGAGGTCGGGGCGGTGAAGGAGCAGCTCCGGCGAGAGGATGAACTTGGCGCTCACCGCTCGCTGTGGCAAAAGCTGCGCGAGACCTTCGCCCCCGGCAATCGCAACCGACTTTTCTTGGGCATGGGTCTCATGCTGCTGCAGAACCTCTCGGGCATCAATGCACTGAACTACTACTCCACGACCATATTCCAATCGGTGGGCTTCACTGGCACAAGTGTAGGCCTGTTAGCTACGGGCGTGTTCGGTATCGTCAAGGCAACGGCTACAGCCATCTTTATGATCTGGGGTATTGATAAGCTCGGTCGGCGCACATCGCTCCTTATCGGTTCTGTCGGTGCGTGCATCGCCATGTTCTACCTCGGCGGCTACGCAAAGGTATCGCATTCCTTCTCGAGCACGCCCCCGCGAGATGGCGGCGCATACTTCGCAATTATCATGATCTACTGGTTTGCTGTTTTCTATGCAATGTCATGGAATGGCATCCCTTGGGTCTTCTGGTGAGTGTCATGAACCCTTTTTTGGCCAATTTGTTATTGATTACTCTACGTGATAATTTGCTAAATAAACGAATCAACCGTGTGCAGCGCCGAGGTCTTCCCAACCGCCATTCGTTCCGTCTGCATGGTTTTCACGACCTGTGTCCAGTGGCTTGCCCAATTCATCATCGTCTATTCAAACCCATATATGATGACCGATATAACCTACGGAACCTTCCTTTTCTTCGGGGCTTTTCTCGTCGTGGGGGTTTTGGTGGTCTTCTTCCTTATGCCCGAGACAAAGGGCCTATCTCTGGAAGAGATGGATATCATGTTCAGCACCGAGGGCTCCGCCGTTCACATGCGCCGCAAGACCGACGAGGCCATTGCGGCCCAGCGTGAGGCTGAGGACATCACCGGCACAGCTGGCGAGAAGGAGGGTGCGCTGCACCTCGAACATGCCGTCGTCTAGGCTTTCGCTCTTCATAGGGCTATAGTACATTCTGTACCTCGCTGTGGTCTACTCGGTAGCCATGTTCTGTTATAGTTGAGTATAAGTGGGTCAGGAGTCTTCAATCCTGGCATATGTACTTTAGTATTGATTCTGCTGCTATTCAAAGTAGCAATGCTAGATAATTAATTACACCAAAGTCACAACGAAACCCCATCTTTCTTTGCTATTTTTGCAAATTGAAAGAACTGACTAGCATGCGTGATCGTTAAGATGAATAATTCGTATGCCAAAGAAAAGACATCCGATTATCATATGCTAATAAACAACATCCACCCAAGTCTTGAGCGCCATGAATAAGTCCTGATGGTATTAGGCGGTTACATTTGCGCAGGTGGCTATAATACGCTTAGCGAACTCATGAATTGCTCCCTAGTTCAGCCGAGATCTTCGCAGCCAGACCCAACTCTCTCAGTACGGCGGTTAAGAGCTTTTGCGGGCGCTAGTAATTTCTGCCGCAGATGTCGGCTTTGTCGCGCTCTTATTTACTAAAGATTTGCGTAAAATCCACCAACAGGTCCATATGAAGCACGCTTCCTGAGTAGTATTGGGCTGGGGTAAAAACCATCACCTATGAACAAATCTCATACACATTGCATACAAAATGCCTCCTCAGACAGCGTCCGAAGATACCCTCACAGCATCTTATGCATTCGGCTCCTCGGCCGCGTCAGCATCGGAACATGTCAAACCCCTCAGGACATTTCTCTTTGGGTATCCCATCGCGCACTCGATGGCTCCTATCCTTCACCAATCGCCTTTCAAGGGCTTGGGTATGCCATGGACATTCACGCTCCTGGAGACCCAAGATCAGGCTCAGTTTCTACCGGCCTTGGCGCAGGACGACATTATTGGCTGTGCGGTTACCATGCCGTACAAGATCGTCATGATGTCAGCCGTCGACGATGTGACAGAGGAGGGCCGCATGATTGGAGCTATCAACACCGTCTTCTTGCGCAAAGGGCCAGATGGGAAAAAGAGGTATATTGGTACCAACACGGATTGCATAGGTGTCAGGGAAGCCTTTGTCCAAAACTTCCCGGGCATCGTGGAAAGGTCGACAGGGAAGCCTGGACTGGTGATTGGTGGTGGCGGCGCAGCCCGCGCAGCGGTTTATGCTCTCTGGAAATGGTTTAGGGTGAGCAAGATCTACATGGTCAACAGGCTCGAGAGCGAAGTCGTTACAATCATTGAGTCATTCAGAGCCGTCGGGTTTACTGGCGATATCGTGTGGGTTGGTTCAGAGGGCCTAGCACGCGAGCTTGAGACGCCAGTGGTGGTTGTCGGCACGGTTCCTGACTTCCCACCTGTGGAGGATGGTGAAAAGCTGGCCAAGAGGATCACAACGGTGTTCCTGAACAGACCAGAAAAGGGGTTCATCCTGGAAATGTGCTATCACCCGAAACCGATTACATCCTTCTTCAAAGAAGCCGTGGAGGCTGGATGGGCAGTACTGCCAGGGACTGAATCGATGATTCATCAAGGTGTGGCTCAACAGATTCTATGGGGCGAGATTCCCAAGGAGAAATTCAAACTTGACGAAGCAAAGTATCTCATCAAGAAAGCGCTGGATGAACATGCATAATATCAGTCGCATAGTATGGCCTCAAGACATATTTACCAGTACATATCTTTTTTTATCTTTTTCTCTCCCCCTCCTCCCCTTTGTAGCGCGATGGTGAATTAGAAAACCTATTTCCATGGACACTTGACCTTTTCGTACCGGAGCAGTACTCTGAAACAAAGACACCATCACAGTGTCTTCAATCACAACCTCATACTTGGTTTCAACCTGATATTCTTCACCCCTAGCCCCCTTCAAGCAAGGAGACTTGAGAGTAGTAGGTCTGTGAAGAAGTTGGCGAGCTGCTGAGTACGAATGGTTTGCCTGGGTGAGGACGAGGGAGAGGTGTAAGAACCCAGTGTGTTCCTTCCCACAGCATCGAGTTAAACGGCGTAACAACTTTGAACCTTACAATATTTTTGTGAGGGTCTGACCCGTACGGATCGACTCGTGAGGGTGCCCAATTGGTAGTTAAATTGGCTATGCTAAGAAAGAGACTTGTATGCGGTTTGCGCCCAAACTGCGAGCCAGACCAAGTAGTGTGTGTGCAAGCCCAAATCACGTGGTACCCTATGCGAGTTCTGTCTATATAGACCACATCATTTCCAGCTTGCACTGTGAATGGCCATCCTTTTGGCTCTTTTATATACTCTGGTGGTGCTCGAGCTGCGGGATCGAGTCCATGACATTTAGAACTATTAAAATATATATATAATCTAGTATTTAGATTAATAACTGAAAAGAAACATATGAGATTTATCTAGATAATAATAAACTCAAAATTATATATTTAGCTTTTTAATATAAATTGCTCGAATTACTAGCAATTGCAGTAGTTTATAATGCAAGGTAAAGTGGAGATTTCTAAGGTCCTATCAGCATAAGGGTTCTGAGTCTCACACTAAATACTCACCTGTAGACCATTGGCCTTTATAGGCATGCACAGTCTCGAGCGGTGGTCCAGATTGTTCACTGTCCGTCAGGAACGTGATGTTTTGACCAAAGTCACGCTCTGATAGAGCCACTGTCACGACGATAACGGCTTGTACCTTCATTATCGAATGTCTCATCGTATCACAAATGCCCCCTTCCACAATCTCGTCACCAGAGAGAACGTTAGTAAAATTAATTACGCGAGGGCTTGTTGGGTTTATTATATCGTAGTGCGTGGATGGGCAACGGGCAATAAGCGCGATCGCAGTAGCATTGGCATTGGGAATATTGCTTTTTAAGACGTCTATGACGTTCATTGATCTGATCTACATTCATGTGGCGTGTTAAACAGCCTGCATATGTCCGGAATGGTGCCTGGCAAGTTCCCAAATACTACCATTCCAGCTGGTGCTCGCTCCGCAGAGTAGGACTCGGCATAATTGCAACTTCATGAAGCGCAGAGGTTTGGGCGACGAAGAAATTGCGTCAGGTGACAAGCTCTTGCGATTCTACTTGGTTATAGGGCAGTCTTACTACATTTCTTTTGTAGGGGTGGGAGGAGGGGGAGGGCAGAATATCATCCATAGTCAGATTCGGTTTGTATGAATTGATTAGTCACACGCAAGGTAAAGTGTAAAAGCTCGAAGCCTTATGTCTTCTATCAATAATGTTATGGACATCTAAAATAGATGCGTATGTTTTACTAGTTTGCCAGGAGAAGTACAAAACAGCGGCTGCGAAGCTCCCATGGTACTTCATCGTCATGATCCATTCAGCGCTTATCAGTTGATTACAGCAAAGTGCCATTTCTGTATTGCATATAGATGGGGACAGAAAGGCCCCCTTGCAGTTGATTCGCTACGTTTTATTCTCAGCTCATAACACTAAAAAAATGACACAGTGGCGAACTGCTCAAATCTTGACCCGCGTCTTGGTCGAGACCGTAAAAGTATAACCGATGATGATGAGGCTCTGCCGTTGTCATTACTTATACTCCCGCTTCGTGTCAAGAGACCCCTTATGTTGCCTAAGCCGATATTCGTCTCAAGCAAAGGCCACATGCAACCAAATGACATTAGTTACCACGTAATATCTCTCCGTCTATATCGAACCCACCAACGTCTTCTGTTCGTAGGCTTAACCTTTGGCGGTTGCCCACTGAAAAGCGCGCAGACATGAGGGTCATTGTACTGTTGCTTCTGACCCTCCTTCTCTTCAGCTCGGGAGCTTTTTCGATACAGAGGCGCAAGTTCCGGCACTGGCTTCCATACTACGAATATTATTGGGAGGAGATCCTTCCTCTGTGCAAGACGGAACTCGATAATTATTATACCAATAATAGAAGCACGTGTGCAACACCGTGTTCATGTGCTGGTACGTAGGACTTTGTACACATAATGCACCAAAAAGAAGGGAGAAAAAAGAATTAACAAGCCTGATGAATTTGACTGCTAGTCGACTGCCTCATGAATAATATCGCACAGAGCAAACAGAGCAACCTTAACTCGGCCAACATCATGCTAGGGCTGGGACCACCAATTCTGGCATTCGTCGGACCAACTCGAGGCGAGATGGCTATCCTGTCTACATATCGACCCCTCTTCACGAGCATACTTTCATTCGGCTTCCCTTCCATGTCGATAAGCGGTCTCTTTGTGCCTGTGGATGTATCGGAAATACTGAACAGGCCGGTTGCGAAGACTGCGCGAGCTTACCACTCATGGCTGGAGACACAAACCTCGGGCGTTCGGCTGATCATGCTCACGATTCTCTGGCTTGCAGCCGCGGGCGCCTTGGCGAATAATATCTACACTTCGATTTACTTGGACCTCCGAACAGTCTCTGGATGGCGGTGTGGCGCAGACTACATGCCGCTTGGCTGGTGTCTCACCGGCATTGTCATCGCAGTCCCTGAGATGCTGGCGATTCGAACGCGGACCCCCCCTCCCTCTCCACGCGGAGCACGTGCAGTGAGCCCCGAATCATGCACAGAGATGCTCATTCACCGCATGGACAAACCGGACATCTCTCCTTACATCCTCCCAGGCTCTGAAAATGTTTACATGACAGAGATCTTGTTCTGGGTAGCCTCCTTGTTCAGCATTATACAAACGGTCTTGGGCACTGTGGTACTCTCCGCTGTTCTTTTTGCGTCGTTTCTGGATGTGTTGCCTATCCTGGCTCGATATGGTGCTAGTAGTATCATTTGTAGCTTGTTGTTGCGGCTGGAACTCAGTGGTCTCAAATGCGAACTGAGAAAAAGAGAGCGGGCAGAAGCAAATATCGCTAGCTTTAGAATGGCCCGGTTTCGATCCACCGTGTGATTCAGACTTTACAGACTCATCTTTGTGGACGTTCCCCGTTTCGACCAGCAATGCAACGAACGCAGGGGGAGGGGGGTCTCGTGAAATCGGATGCGCCACAATGCCTCAACATGGCCTCATCTCGGATGAGAGTAGTATCTGGGCTTGTTGGATTCAAACAATTACGGTATCATGAGGATAAACACGTTAGGGGTTTCACAAAAACAAACTTGTTTGCCAGTTGATTAGACTTCTTCCCAAAGCAGGCCTATAAAAGGCCACACAGACTTGTTTCTACGCCTGAGCCACTTGAATATCAAAAAGAAATGGCCACCCTCCTACTTGTGGCAATGTGTTCTAGGATCCTTACAAGACCATTGGCTCAGCGACAGGTTCCAGGGCTGGAAACAACAATGAAGTTTAAACAGCTGACGTTGCTGAGGGCCTCACATAACATTGAAAGCTGCGCCTTGCTGACCCGCTGGGCATATAGCTTATGTAATATGGTCCTCTGTTCTGCTTTGAAGCCTGAGATTTTGATGGGCTTTGGTGCTCTCAGGACTTCCAACTGTCCTTGTCCTACGCCACTACTACCACCATGGAAGGAATAACCAAGTTCAGCCGAAAGTACCAGCGAGACATGGCCCAGAAGTGTTCTCAAAACACGAGCTATACCCTATAAATTTCATTGCTCAAGTAGAGAAGAAGAAAGGTCTCATCAAAGTCTTCCTTTGTTTATTTGTGTGGCGATGATACGACAAAGAATTCAAGATGCAGAAGCCTTGAAAGAAGACGGAAAGGGGTAGTCATTTCTAATGTTGGAATCGAGTGCCACATTGAAAGATGCAAGGAATGCCATAATTACCATGTCTAAAGAGTCATCCTCTCAAGATTATTGCTTCTGCCAAACAAACAACACATCCAGACCTTCAGTTTCTTGCCATTATTAACCTTGGTGTGGTTTTCACTACTACTGTAATTAATTACCTGGCTCACCAGCACTTTCAAACCCCGATACCTCCTCTCCCTTCCACGAGCAAAACAGACCGCGCCAGACTGGGCTTCTTCCGAGTAAAGTCGCCATGGCTCAACAAGAGGACATCGACCCATGGTCGGTCGTGCGGGATCAACAGTATTACAAGAGCAAGTTCTGGCTGTACCGACGCGGCGATCCAACATACCTGAACTCTATTGAGTGGTTCGCCCAGGCGGGGCTCGTTGATGGTGTCCCGCTCCCAGGGCCAGCTCCAGATCCAGCCGGGTTTGTGCAGCGAATAGGACCAGAGACGCCAGAGAGTCGACTCTCTAGATTGCAATGGCTACATTTCCTGCAAGATATAAACGACAGGGGTGTACGGCCGCTGTATGACAATGGTATGCCGTATAGGCTTCGCAGGCCGGGGCCGCAAGGAGAAGGGGCGGTCAGGGACTCGGTCAGGGACGCTGCGCAGATGCTGCGCTATCAACGTGGGTTGCGCCCTCGGACGCCCTGATATTACCAAGTACTATCAGGGTTCGATACAGCGGAGAATATCGCTTTCTGATCATGTGGACTGTACAGACATCAAATTCTGCAAGACTCTCGGATGGGGTATGTAATGGTTTGCTCCTCCCCTCTCTCCCTTTCAGCCCTGATATCTCATATTAATCAAGAGGTCTCGGGTGAAAAAAACAGGCGGCGAGGGCGTGGCGACGCTGTGGCAAATGCGCGACAAACGGCGTAGGAGGCGACACGTCGTGGTGAAAATGAATCTTGACCCCCTATATCCCGGCAATGAAGAGAAGGATATGATGAAGGTACGTGCGCCCAACTGCAACTATTCTTTGACGCCTGTGGGACAAAAATAATCTGGGCATGCGCAGACCGCACTCACAAGAATTCATTTTTCCCTCCTAGGATCTCGCCCGAGCACCGCACGTCATCCAGCGCTTCTTGCTACAGGACATCTCGGCGACAGAAGCTCGGGTCAACATAGACGACCACCCAAGCCTGATCATCATGCCGTACTGTAAATACGGCGACCTTACCAAGTGGCTCACAAAGTCAGGGAGCGGAGGGCCTCGGAGATCCCCAGCTTGGATCCCTCCATCGGTGCTCTGGAGATACTTTGACTGTCGTAAGTGGCAAACTTCCCATCAGTGGTGGCTTTTTGAGACCTGCTTTTAGAAACTGGATCTGACGAAACGACGGTTTTGCTACGGGCAGTGGTGAAAGCGTGCATCGCCATGCAATACCCACCACGGTATCAACCGCTGAACCAGGGCCCCGACGACGAATACGTTCCTATCCCTCAGCGCCCTAATCAAGGCCTGCTCCCAGAAGTAGTACCTCCGCCTGACCTGCGTGACGACAACGTGGTTCTCGTCCATCGTGACTTGGATCATCGCAACGGTAAGCAGGCCCACCTTGTTGCAGATCATGTGTGCATCATCCTAATCGAGTCGTCTTGGGTGTTACAGTCTTAGTTTACGATTTCGATCAACCGGGAGGTGACTTCGATCCGCCCCATGACACTGTGCCCCGACTGCAGGTGGCGGATTTTGGCCTGATGAAGCCTCAAGGGTACTGGCTAAGAGAACCCCGACACTACCCATGTCCAAACTGGGAGCGCAGTATGTTGTGGTCGGAGAGAGAGGCAGGAAAGACGGGCTGGTGGGTTCCGGTAAGTCTCTTCTCATTTTTGTGGTGCGATCATGTGTGTGTGTGTGTGTGTGTGTGTGTGATGAAATCCTGTTAACGATCAAGAAAAGGAGTCATGGACGGCCGACTGGGATGATATCGGCCCCGGTTCGGATCCAAACACAGAGCCAATATTCAGAACAGTCGCAGGAAATTATGGAAGCCACTCGAATGTGTGGCAAATGGGCATGGTGAGTTTGATACCCTGGGCATGTTTCTGGCCGGAGGCCGAGCAGCACTGCCCGTAGGAAGAAAAAAATGGTTGCTGATGCGCCTTCCCCTTCAGATAATGAGATGCTGCATGCTGCTAGAGGATCCACCCATAGCACCGGTGACCGACCGCGTGGAACGTTTCGAGCAACCTAGGAACCCGGAGATGCACTTCACCGGCGGGTTTGACCTGCTCAATGACGAAGCATGTGTCAGCTTCTATGGCAGGGAGATGTGCGACCTCGTGGCGCGGTGTCTCGAGTACGTGCCGCACCACCGCCCGGACCTGGAGACCTTGCAGCGGGAGGTCACGGCTGGCCTGCAGGCTGCGGACCCTGTGGGCCCGTCCTGGAGGACGACATACTTTGGGAACCCACCGCCGCCTCCGGGGCCAGTCGAGGGTGTCAGGCTCGCCGACTTGGACCCATGGGCAGGAATTCGATGAAAGGGGGTGCGAGAGCTGGGTCCATGCGGAAGATGAGCCTCTGCTCTGTCCTGTAACGTTATCAAGCCGCCCCCCGGGGGGGGGGGGAGAACAGAATGAATGCAGTTGCTTTGAGCCATAGAGAGAAACGAATATAATCAATGGTATATAGAACGAATCATCAACTTGGCAGCCAAAGAGCATTCTATTGGAAGCAAAGACGTATGCCGCTCAGTGGTGTCAATACTACCTTATATAAACGCCTCGGTGTCTTCTTCTTCAATCCACATCCCCAGCCCTCCCACTGTGAGCCTCCTTCAACCTGGTCTCCATCTCCTCGACGTGTGCCCTGATCTTGTCGAACTGCCACGGCCAGTTGACCACATACAGGAACGGCCGCAGGTCGTGGCGGTTGTCGTCAGGGTTGTACGCCGACATGTGCGGGCTGGGTGTCAGGATCACAGCCTTGTGGCGGTTCAGCGAGTAGAACCTGAAGAAGCGCATGACCTTTTCCGCGATCTTCCTCGGCCCGAAGCCTGGCCTCTCCTTCCAGTCACCCAGGAGGCGCAGGTATGCCGACCACGGTCCCAGCTTGTGGACCTTGCGCAGGATGCCAAACTCGGACAGCTCGTTGTAGGTGAAGCCCATCTCGTCGTCGGCCTCGTCGTTCTGCACGCCAGCTGACAGCGGCAGGAGCTCGGCCGAGGGTGTGGCCTCGATAAACTCGGTCATGATGGGGAGGTCCCAGTTGGATCTTGCCCAGCTCTGGAAGGCCTTGGCGTCCGTCTTGGAAATGCTGCCGAGCGGGGCGATGTCGGCCGAGGACGCGTCGTACTTGGTGTAGTAGCCCCGCAGATTCTCGTCAACGTTGCCTGAGCCCAGCACAAGCAGCGCTGCACCCTTCCGTGGTGTGTTCCGGGCAGTCGTGGAGAGCTGGGCGAGCTCGTATGCTACCACAAGGCGGTTGCGGGCCTGAATGTTCTGTCGGGCCAGGTTCTCGGCAGGGCTGCCGCCCTCGATGGAGTACTTGGGACGAAAGCCGTCGAGCGTCTGGGCAATGATGTTCTCGTGGGCGATGACGGCCTCGTCAATCTTGATATCCGAGTGATAGCCACCAAGACGCTCCGACAGACGCTTGGCACGGGTTCTGGTCTCGTCCCCCGAGTTGACGGTGCCCATGTAGCAGGTGTGGAACAGGCGGCTGACGATGTCCTCTGGCTTGGAGGGCATCAAGTCTGGCTCGCCTGTCACCCGGCGCAGATCGTCCAACACAGTCTTCTCGCCATCCTTGATGGCCTGTAAGGCCATGCGGGCCATGCTGTACACGAAGAGGGCGACAGTGGCCGAGTCGAGGCCACCGCTCAAGGCAAGGAAGTAGCCAGGCGAGTTTGTTCGTGTGAGGTACTGCCACAAGAAAACAGCCTCGGCATTTGCTATCTCCTCCATCGGGTCGAGGATATGCAAGTCTATTTCCTTGGAGATATGAAGCGTGTCCGAATAGTAGACCTCGTCAGCGGACCGGCAGAGACGCAGGTCACACTCCACACGAGGGAATTCCTCTTGTGCTGCGCCCTGGAGATTGCGGGATATGGAGGACCTGTAGCTCCGGACTTCTTCGATGGAGATGGTGGACGTGGTGACCTCGACAGGGCGCAGCGAGAACTGGGAGCCCTGGGCGAGAACCTTGCCGTTGGCGAGAACCATACTTGAGCCGTCAAACATCATGCGGGCCTCGCCATCCACGCCAGTAGCATTCGCATAGACATAAATACCCCCCAGCCTGCGGGTGGAGTTGGAGATGAGGTCGAGCCGGGCCCGCAGCTTGCGCAGCTCGGCATGGCTGGCGCTGCTGTTGAGGATGACCTCGGCACCGTTCAGGCCCAGGAAGGACGAGGGGTTCAGGGGGGTGAAGAGCTCCTCGCAGGTCTCGCAGGCGACGGCGGTGTCGACGGTGGAGAGGATGATGTCGCCTATCGGTACCTTCCTCTGGCCTGTGACCTCAGCGGCGACGGCTTCCAGGTAGTATTCCTCGCTCTGTCGGCGCTTGACCCAGGGGGTGAAGTGGCGCATCTCCCGGTAGAGCCCATCATTTGCGAGGCTCATCTTGGGCCTGATGAGGAAGATGTGCTTGTAGGTGCACAGAACCCTGCAGTTGTAGCGAACATTCCTGTGCCGCACGCCGAGGCCGAGATCAACAAGCATGTCCTTGCAGACGGGGTCTGAGATGATGTCGGCTAGAACCTCCCAAGAGTGCAGAAAGGTGTCTCCTTCCAGGTGGTGGTCGAGGCAGCCATATCCTGTGGTGGGGAAGAGGGGGGGGGGGGAGAGAGTCATCGTCGTCAGCACCGCTTTGCAACATGATGGAGAAAGAGAGGGGCAATAATGCACGCAGGTCAAGAGAAAACGAGGGTGTCGATGATCGATGCCAGAAAGGTGGTATGCCTTACGGTGAGGCAGGCCAACTGACGAATCCACGAGGCCTCATCCCTCCTCCATCAGAACCTACCTGGTATCTCGAGTTCGGGGCCGGTTCGGAGCGTGGCACCTTCGGCCTTTGCGAGGCGGATGGATTCTAAGATCCTGTCTCGATTGCCTCGAAAGTCGAGGGGCACACTGGGAAGTGTCGCCGCAGCGACTGTGATGTATGACATGGTGGTGAAGAAAGGAGTGAAAGCTCTCCTTACTTAGCGATTGGTGTAGTATGGTAAACGAGGGAAGTAACAATCATTAGTAGTTGCCTGTGTGACTTGAGAATTAAAGTACAGTACAGTACAGCATCTGATCCTAGCCCGTAGTGGGGGTTTCTTATCGAGGGAACTAGCTATCGATAATCTCTTATCGATAAAGACATTCGGCAAGTCCACCCATGTCCCCCCACAGGATTACTGTAGGCGCAGCTGAATGAACCAGCGCCCTGCCAAGCCTGCCTACCAGCTGCCAGTTCGCCTTGTCATCACAGCTCTGCCACACCATAATTGACAAGTTCTTATGCATACAGTATCAAGTATATTTCCATACTAAGTCTTGATGGCCTTCGGAAGTGAAATTAATTGACAAGTCATGTCTCCTTGGCCTTGTCTTTGGAAAGTTCTAGAGAAATCAGTTTGGCCATGCAGGATTCGAGGAGAGAAGAGTCGCTTGAACCAAACCCCCCTTTCCTACCTCGACCACGACCGCTCCCCGCCGCCTCTCCTTTTTTCCCCCCCTCTCCTCTTCTTCTTGTTTTCCTGCTCTCCTTTTATTCCTTCTATTCACCCACAAAAAAAAAAAAAAAACCTTGGCCGTTCACCTTGCATTTATCTGGTCAGAAGCTCTCCTGCGCGGGTCCAGAGTCCAAATATGGTGTCTCTACCGGGTCTCGCCTGGCCGTCTCCTTGCTCGGTCCAGTAAATCCGGCTGAATTTACTCGCATTGAACAAGATCTTCGCAATTTATGATCATGTCAATACTATGGCACAAAGCCGCGTGGCCATGCATACCGGTAACGATTAACTCCGAGGTGCTTTACCTGGACCCTGCCTCTTTGAAGACCTCTTGGTCGCCTGTAGGCCGCTAGATGCGGAAGGTGAGTGATGGGCAGGGGTAGCGGAACCGAGATCCTTCAGATTTATTGTGTAGGCTAGGCCTCCAGTGTCGATATTTTCCCCCAGTCGAGTATGTAGTATGCAGGAACGGAAATCACTTGAGCAGGGCCCCCAACACGCAAGCTTGACCTCACCAAACTTTTGCGTGCCAGCGTTACACCGTGACACCGGGAACACGGCAGCCATATTCTTCTTCCCCAGGAAAATATTTACAAGTTTACCAAGTAACCTTACAAGGCACAGATCACGCCATAGTAGTATAACTATCATCTATAATAAGAATGTCTTTCCCTCCCTCGAGAGCATCTTCCCCCATCTGCTTCACCTCTCTGATCGTTGCTCACCTCGATCCCCATCCTCCATAACACCTGGTCTCCCGTCTCCCCTTTCTGGTTCCTCCACCATGACGGGCTTTTCTTTCCCATCTCTTGCTGGCATCGTGGGCCTGGCTTCTGCACAGTACTATTCCAACGGCACGTTTGGGACGGAGGGAGAGTATAGCGTCCGCTATGACACTGGTACATTTGGCGCAGAGGTGGAGGAGTTTCACTACTTCTACGACCAATGGCGTGAGCGCACAGAACCCAATCCCCTTCTTGGCTTTCAATACAAGATGTGACTCTGATTTGAGCATGTGTGTGGGTGTGTGTGTGTGTGTGTGTGTGTTAGCCTCTGGAATTGCTCAGTCTATGCATGGGAAGAGTATGGTTTCCTATACTCGAGGCGTAGACTATCCTTATACTGTAGGGCTCATCGAGAACACGACTTATGAAGACGCCTATCCGTCCCTGGATATCAACACGCCGTCTGGCGACCTCATCACCTACATTGATGGAGTGGCATATGGTAACAATGACACTGCAGCGCTGATCAGTGTCTCCTCTCTTTATGCATCAACCGACAGTGAGTACTTGACCATATTGTTGTTTCCCCCTCCCCTTCACCTGACAGACCTGCACCTACCATGCAGGCTAACCAATGATCTTAGATGTGATCTGGGCTCTCGATACTGGCCGTCCTAAGCTCAATGACTCTACTCTGGCCCTCGCGCGCCAGGGCGGTCCCAAGCTCAGTACGTCTCTCTACTTGCCTCTCATTTTCCCCTTCCATTAGGCTTGAGAGGTGTCGTCTATAAAAAACCTCCAGGACGATTTACTAACAGTCAAGCAATCAAGTGGGCTTTGTTGGACATGACGGTTCTATCTCCTCCAACCTGACGCTGCCCGTCTCTGATGACTGCGTTCGGGAAGACTCGTACATCCTCGAGGTGCGCTTCAACCTGCTTGCCAACGTCACTGCTTCGGGAGCTGGCATTGCATACATCGTGGACTCGCCTCCAGACTCCAACAACACCGCCCTCATTATGTTTGATCTGGGAAGCGGAGAGTGCTGGCGCCGGCTCGAGTCTCACCCGACCACCCTGGCCGTGCAAGGGGACGTCCCCTCCTACGACGGCGTGCCCTTCTACCCGACAACTGACTACAGGAGCAATGGCCTGTACGGCATCGAGCTGAGCTACTACGGTGACATTCTCTATTATCACTCCAAGTCCTCGGAATACCTGTACAGCATCCCTACCTCCTACCTCAACTCGCCCAACGTTACCGACGCCACGGCCACAGCTGCCATCAAGAACCTGGGACAGAAGGGAGGCAAGGCCAACGGGATGGCAAGTGACTCGAACGGGATGTTGTACCTGCTCATGCCGGAGAGCAACAGCATCTACCTGTGGAATACTACAACTGGGACCGCCGAGCCTTATGTGAGGGATCCCCGGTCAGTGTACCCCGAGAGGGCATATGTCAGTTACTGCGACGGATACATCTACTGGATTGCTACCCAGCTGCAGTACCAGCCCTTCTGGAACGGTGGTGTTGGTGCGTATTTTTCTAGGTTTCCTTTTCTGCGACATTCGCCTCTTCCTCTATTTTGTTTTGTCGCTGAACTAACTGTGGCTAACTCTCCTGATCTAAATACAGATGGGCGTCAGTATCCGGGCTTGATCCTGAGATCACTTCTTCCCAACAATGCGACCAAGGATACTTTCCTGGGACCTGGGGATCCAACAGGCAACGGCTGTATTGTGACCAATCCGTAGGGAGAGAGAGAGAGAGATGGGAAGAAAAGGAAAGAAAAAAAAGAGTATGCTGCTTAGGAATATACTTCTGTGCTGTAAATTATTTGAAACCGGGTCTTTGCAGGAAACATGCTACCAAGTCTGGTAATGAAAAAAACCAAAAACTCCTTGATTGGACACTTGGCGGCAAAGTGATCCAAAATGAAACATGCTATATATGTGTACACTAAGGCTGTAATGCGTATGGCCTATCTTGGGTGGCGTCCAGGCGACGTCCAGCTTTCGAATGAGGATTCCAACGGTCTGCCGAGTTGGGAGGTTTCGCAAAGATAATGGACTAAGCCCCTGGTTCTGGCTGCAAGAGTGGGCCTCATTACTATGTATCTCCTCTCTCCACTTCCCTTGATTGTAAATCTTCACTACTGCCGGGTACTTATGGAGGGTGGACTTGTGGCGATGAAGAGAGATGCTGAGTGTTGCAGTGCAGAGGGGCTGCCCCAGGGTGTAAAATGCCTGAACAGCAAAGACAGGGGGCCACTACGCTGGACCTTACCTAGCACTGAGCAGGCCTACTTAGCTAGCCGGGCGAGGCGCACCTGGGAGCGCCTACGTTAGCCGCGCCCAACCACACCTTATCCTTATCCTTATCCCTTTCCCCATCCCTAGCGTCCCTACTACGGCGGCGTGTAGTCGGTACAAGTCATCACCATACTGGGTACCTCCTGTGAACAAGTCACCCGCACACACGACATCCAACCAGACAGAAGCACGGGGCGCCGCCGACGGAACGAAAAAGCAATCGCAGACCGCATGTCCTCTCGACCGACAAAGGACTTGCCAACTAATGAACCGTCGTCCCCTGTCCCTCGTTGCTTCGACGTTCATTCCCAACTCGACGCCAGCACTCTTGAGAATCTTTTGGCTCCTTTGTCATATTTCGAAACCCCTCCTCTCTGTGCAAGCATCAATCAATTCACCAGGTCTGACCCCCTCCCCCCCCCTCCCCACCCCCACAAGCAGCAGCAGCAGATATCGTCATCAGACAAGCACCTGTCTCCCCTCCCAGAAGGCTTCTGGCAAACCTTTCCACCCTTTCTTAGCTTTTGAACCAGCCTATCATCAGCCTTTATACTGTGGAGAGCTGGGGGAGAAAAAGACAGCCTTGCTTTGTCGGTTGTCGGTTGCGGTCTCGGCTGAACCTCACTGGGTCCCTTGTCCACACTTGAACAACATCAACACCACCAAAACATCAACATCGTCCATATCCACAGCTTCCAGAAATTACATCCCCCCCTCTCCAACCCCACACGCAGCGGCTCGACAGCCCTAGTTCAATCTCGCGTGCCACGGCTCTACCCGCTCGTATCAGAAGATCCGTGCTGATCTTTTGCAGACTTACTCGCACACCTTTTGACCTACCTCCTACCTGGTGACGATCTAGCCCGGAGACGAGCTGCCACCAACCAACCCACAGCTATGCACTGACCACGGCACCCGTCAAGCCCAGCTTTCGTCGTTACACCGCTTGCGCCTCCTCGAACCCCTCCGTCGCGTACCACCGAGATCCCACGAGCCTCGCGATCATTATCTACCACCACCTCCTCCTCCTCCTCCTTGTCCTCCTGTCGTCTGGTCCATCGACCCGAGAAGCTTTGCTGCTACCTGCCAACCTTTTCGCTGCTCCAATACCTCCCTGTCGCCCAACCGCGTGGTGTCCCCCCCCCCCCCCTATAACGCGCATACCTTCATCCACGCATTAATAGTGGTATCGGGCCCGATTCGATCAAAATGTCCACCGCATGTCTGTGCTCGCCAGAACCCCAACCCCCTGCCTTGGTAAACCCTGCTGTTGGCTTCTACGGGGCTGACTTGCATGGATAGTGAACCACGATGAGGTGCTTCAGTACACCAGCATGATCGACCACATCCTCAGGACCTCCGATCTCGACACTGTCTCTAGGAAGAAGGTTCGGAAGGGGCTGGAGCGACAGCTTGGAAGGGACCTCAGCGAGCAGAAGGTACACTTGTCTTTTGCCCACACCACCCCGTCGTCCCCTGCCTTACCTCTCTGCGGAGCCATTCTCTGTCCCTCACCTCACACACACACACTCTCTCTCTCCATTTCTGCAAGACCTTCCAGAATTGACCAGCCTTTCGCGTATTTAGGATGCGATTAAGATCTTGATCGAACAACGCTTCGACGCCATCGCCGATACCCTGCCCACCCCTCCGCCCCACAGCAACGGCGCAGACGCTACCGATGATGGCCTCAACGGCGTCAAGCACGAAGACGACGAGCCTGATACCTATGGCGACGATGATGTGTCACAGGAGATACAAGTCTCCACTGTCCCGAGCAAGAAGCGGAGCTCCTCCATGGTCGAGGACGAGGATGCTCGCCTCGCTCGCGAACTTCAGGCACAAGAAAACCAGCTGGCGCGCGGTCGCCAGACGAGGGGTGGCCACAGCGCGCCCAAACCCAAGCCTAAGCCCAAGCAGAAGAAGAAGAGCTCCACCAAGGTCAAGGCTGGCGAGGACAGCGACGTCGACACCGAGGACTCTGCCACCCCCAAGAAGCGCAAGGCTGGCGGCGGCTTCCAGAAGGAATTCAACCTGAGCTACGCACTCTCTGAACTCGTGGGCATGGAGCGGGTACGTACTATCTTAGCTTGGTCTGGGGTCGTAACGCAGAGGAGCTAATCCACGTGCACAGCTGTCCCGACCACAGGTCGTCAAGAAGCTGTGGGAGCACATCAAGGCCAACGACCTGCAGGAGCCCGCCGACAAGCGCCAGATACGATGTGACGAGCGCATGCAGGCCGTCTTTAAGCAGAGCAGCGTCAACATGTTCCAGATGAACAAGCTCATCGGCAACCACCTCTACCCCATCGAGGAGTAGAATTTGCATACTGCCAGGGGACGCTTGCTACAACTTTCTCACCCCCCCCCCCTCTCTTCCCCCCTCCCCAAAAGAGTCTCAAAACATATACGGCGTAACTTGAGCAAGTCCCGGCTTTATGGATGGGCGTAACAGGAAACAGGACAGCATCCGCTCCGTTGAATTTCCCCTTTCACCACGACTATGGCTCGGTTGTGCTGCGTTGATTTTATTTTGGCTGGCGTTCTTGAGTTAACGACCTAAACGAATTGCATACAAAGGCTGTGTGGTGAGCCATGCGGCTGGTCTCGAAGATCTATCGAGCCCAGCTCCTCCAAGGCTGAGCCAATTTGCCTAGTCAATAATGGTGACGGTTTGTGAGGAAACAGTGCTACACGGCGGCGGGAACATATATTGGGCGAGATCCAGGACTTTAATAATTTCGGTTTCTTTTTTTCTTTCTTTTTCTGGCAGACAGGATGGGGCTCGATGGACCTCCTTAAACAGCATGACGGATTTGGTGATTTTTTATTGTGCAGGAGATTGATTATTCTGCCCGGCTTCCTTTTTCTTCTTTTTTTGCACGGGGCCCCAAAGGCCATTGGCGGGATCAAGGTCAACGCGCACTGGGTGAATGTACAGTACACTATGTAGCTTCACCAGCTGAGGGGAAGGGGGGGAAAAAACAAAAAGGAATGAACCCGCCGATTTGGAGGAATCCAGGTTGGAATGGGTCTGTTCACGATATCTACACACCAATGCCTGCATACTAGAGTCTGTGACAGTGCCAGTTTTTGGCAAAGTATATGTGGAGTGGCTTAGGCTTGCTTCTTGGGGCTCACCGGCGACGCTCGTCACTTAAACCGGCGAGTGAGTCGTAGTGGGTTGATGAACCCTGGACGCTACTTGGCGGGGTCCCCGTGGTGGTGTTGCTGCTGTGCTACAGGCTCATGATTGGTTCGGGGGGCCCACTAAGCGTTGATTATCTCACCCCGTTATTATGAAGCAGCGCCCGCCCGCCCGCCAAGCAGAACTTCTTCGACCGGGTGCTCTTCATCAGCCAAAATTCAGCTTAGCCCCTCCAACAAACCCGATTGCCACACGCAATTGGTAAGCCTGGCACCTTTCGCAACATCCCGCAGCATCCTTGGCCAGCCATCTATAAAAGGCAGGGCAGGATATCATCCACCAGGCAGCTTCACCAGGCAGCTTGACCAGGCCAAGCTGTGAAATCTTGGAGCACATACCGGCTCTCCGTCTCAGCCCTCTCTACCTCCGCCGGACCTGAAGGAGACCGGGCAGCAGTCCCCCAAGACAACCCCCTGTGAAAAGAACACCCCAACAGGCATGGCTGACACGGGGACAGCTGTGCCTACAGGACCATCTGGGGACAGGTCTCATGGCGAAGGAGGACACCGAGGCAGGGGCAGGGCCAGGGGCCAGAGAGGAGGTCGAGGCAGAGGCAGAGGGGACGGAGCCGGTTCTCACCGTGGAGGCAACCGTGGTAGAGGACGGGGTGGCCACAGCGACAACTTGTCTGCCACAGGAGAGGGCGGTGGTTCTCAGGCCACGCCCGCCCAGAAAGATGCCCTGCTGAGCCAGACAGACCCAGAGCACAAGCCACCAAAGGACGAGGCTGCACAGCAACCAGAGGACGACGACGCCGACGCCGAGGTCTGCTTCATCTGCGCCAATCCCGTCCAACACCATGCGATCGCACCCTGCAACCACGTCACCTGCCACATCTGTGCCCTACGAATGCGAGCCCTCTACAAGACGAAAGACTGCCCACACTGTCGAACGCCTGCCCCCTTTGTCATCTTCACGGATGACCCGTCCAAGCGGTTCGAGGAGTACACAGACACCGATGCCACCAGCGCAGACGAGAACATCGGCATACACTATACAAATGAGGATATCGTGGGCGATACCGTACTTCTGCTCCGATACAACTGCCCGGATGCGTCGTGTGACTTTGCCGGGCTCGGCTGGCCGGATCTGCACCGTCATGTCCGACAGGTACACCACAAGAAGATGTGCGATCTGTGCACACGGAACAAGAAGGTCTTCACCCACGAGCACGAGCTGTTCACGGACAAGAGCTTACACAAGCACATGGCGCATGGTGACGATAAGCCGGGAGACGTCGCCCAGACGGGCTTCAGGGGCCACCCGCTCTGTGGTTTCTGCGGCGAGAGGTTCTACGACGACGACAAGCTCTACGAGCACTGCCGCAACAAACACGAGAGATGCTTCATCTGCGACAGGAGAGACTCCAGGTCGCCGCACTACTACCTGGACTATGACAAGCTGGAGGAGCACTTTAAGAAGGACCACTACCTGTGTCTGGACAGGGAGTGCCTGGAGAAGAAGTTTGTCGTCTTTGATACCGAGATGGACCTCAAGGCTCACCAGCTCAGCGAGCATGCCAACTCACTGTCCAAGGACGTTCGCAGAGATGCCCGGATGGTGGATATCTCTAGCTTTGACTTTCGGCAACCCTACCAAGAAGAGAGGAGAGGGGGCAGGTCGGGAGGTGGGAGGGAAGGGCGGGAGGGTCGTGGCAGAGGACGGGATCCTAATGCCGAGCCACTGCCACGCACCTCGGCGCAGCCGCTCTCAAGGGCCGAGCTCGCGCTGCAGAGGATGACCGCTCAGGAAGGGCCCAGGAGCATCCACTCGGCGCAGTCGATATCCAACCGCACCTTTGGCGGACAGCTCACAACTACCTCCAACACCTCTGGTCCGACACCTGCAGCCCGCCAGAACGGTGCTGCTGCTGCTGCTGCTTCCACCTCGAGCCAATCACCAGCACCTCTCGCGGACTCGTTTGCCGCTCTGTCCATTACTGACCAAGCCAATCTCTCTCCTCAGGACCGCGCGCGTCTTGTCCGTCATGGGGCTGTAATTGAACGCGCGTCCAACCTCCTTGGCAACGACCAGACCAAGATGAACACCTTCCGGTCCCACATCTCCTCGTACAAGTCTGGCAGCGTGACCGCATCTCAGCTCATCGATGCCTTCTTTGCCCTCTTTACTGACACCTCGTCCAATGCCCTCGGTACGCTCGTGCGCGAGGTCGCCGACCTATTTGAAGACAAGACGAAGGCCGATGCGCTGCGGAAGGCCTGGCATGACTGGAGGGCTATCAATGAGGACTACCCTTCGCTCCCTGGCCTGGGCGGCATGCACGGTGCTACAACGTCCAGTTCTGGCTGGGCGACTGCTGCATCGGCCGGGCCTACTCTGCATCCTGGCACGGGCGCGGGCGCAGCTGCAAGGGAGAAGATCAACACGCGTGTTCTTAAGCTGAAGAAGAGCACACGCAGAGGCAGTAGCGCAAGCGTTCCTGGCTCCGCGCCTGCGGTCTCTGGGCCTAGTAGCATACAATGGGGAGTCAATGCGCCCTCGTCTCGTGGCACGCCGGCGGTGGCCTCGTCGTCTGCATTTCCTGCCCTGCCAAGCTCCAAGGGCACCTCCACCCCCAAGGCCAAGGGGACTCCCTTTTGGATCGGTGGCACCCAGCCAGCCCCCGCTTCCTCTGCTTCCGGCTCTTCAACAAAGAGCATCATCCCACAATCGTCTGGGGCCTCAATACCGGTTAGGAAGACAGGTGGGGGTCCTGGACCTGCGAAGAGCCAAGAAGCTTTCCCTTCCCTGCCGGCTGCGCCCAAGGTGCACACGAGCATCTTCACTCCTGGTCTCAGAGGCCGACCAGTGAGGTCTGATTTTGGTGTGAACCACGACACGGGGTTTTCATGGGGTGGAGGTAGTAGCGGCGATGCAGCAGCCGCGGGCGAGAACGTCGAGCCAGGAGTCGAGGCTGATAGCGGCGGCGACGGTGGCGGTGGCGGTGGTGGTGGTGGTGGTAAGGGAAAAAAGAAAAAGAAGGGCAAGCAGGTCCTGGCCGCCTGGGGATAGGGACACAGGCTGAGAGATGACTCCACATGTCGTGAGGCTGACGATGGAGTTGGAACCATGGGGAACGACGTCACCGTGTGTTTGTCAATAACAGGACTGGGCGTGTGTTTCGGAATTGTCAGCAGGAGTCGATGCCAGACAATGGGTCGAGCAAGGAGTCTTGGGAGTACAAGTCATGTATGTACGTACTGAAGTCGTTCTGTCATACTGTAGCACAATACCAGCGACTTTGTGTCCCTTCAGCCCCCCCCCCCCCGACTGCATTGGGCTTTCGAAGAATTTGCTGTTGAAGCTGAAAGGTAGGGTTCTTCTTTTTTCTCCCTCCCCCCCCCCCTCTGTCTCTACTGCGCTTTTTTCCTATTTTGGCATTGTCCGACTACAGCGACCGCCGTCGAGGCGACCTTTGGCGATACTCCATTATGGTAGACACAAGAACCCATAAACGGCTGCTCATGGAGTTGACATTGGCACAAAGCCCACAACTGCCAATCGCCAACCATCTTTACATACGTATGTACATCTTTTTTTTCTTCTCCCCCACCAAACAACCTATTCGTTTCTCATCTCAGTCTCTCGGCGGTGAGAGAGGCTGAGACTGTGAAACTGTATCGGGTTGTCTGACCTGAGCGACTAACTGTTTATAGTTGCAACTAAAGTGGATGATGCCGGGCGCCATGATTACCTCTGGGACAGAGGCTGATGATGATCCACTTTTTCACAACGATGAAGGTCAAATGACTTGCTGCTGCTGGGTGTAACGGTGAGAATGAGATGGGTCTGGTGGGACCAGCAGCAGGGCTATTCATAGGTTTTAATTTTTTTTTTCCTCTCTTTTTCTTTTCTTTTTCTCACGTCTTGCACCATGTCTTTGTTGCCTAGTTTACTCGGCGATTGAGTCCTCGTCCCGTCTTTCTTTTCCTTCTTTTTCATTCTTCTTTTTCTTCTTGCATATTCACATCTAGTGATGGTCTTCTTTCAACCAGCTGACTCGTAAATCAGACAGCAGTGTTTCGGTGTTTGCGGCATCAATCGGCTTGATTTTTTCTGGCAGCTCTCTGGCAGCTCGTCCTGATGCTACTTGTAATTCTGTATGACTGCTGATCTCCGTACGATGCTACTATGGTACAAAAGAGAAGATGGCCATGGCAACGCACCTATTTTCCAGCCTATGTACAGTATCACATGGGTCATGTGTCATTGAACCCCTCCCCACGTGTTTAAGGGCCCCAGTTCATCAGCCGGCCATCAGACCCGCATGCACCAAGGTGAGAGTCGGCGATGTTGGCCTGGGCCTCGGGCCAGATAGGACGCTCGCAGGCCTGGCGATCTGGCCGAGCATACGGCATTTAGTGACGTCGTCCATGATACGCATTTGGAGATGATGATGGGTCAAACAGGTGTGTGGAGATGGCAGAGTGAGTATTGGGAAGAGGAGGCCAGAGGGTCGGCGTCGGTCTAGGAGGACAGTTGGTTTGGGCCCGTCCCCCGGGAGAACAAATCATCATATCTTGATACAGGCGGGAGATGATTCTCTTATAAGAGTGCTCCTCGTCTCAAAGACAGACTGCAGTTGTTTCTTGGTCTGCCATCACAGATCATTTTGCAGACGGTCAAGGCCTGGGGCTACTGGTTTCTTTTGTTTTCCTCTTCTTCGATTCTTGGGCTGGACCACATTGTATTTTTTTTTCTTCTTTTCCAGCTGGACTGCCTGCCTTCTACTCTTTTTGTCACACACTGTTTTTTCCCCCTCCAAACTTGTCCTCTAGTATCAGGCATATTATGAGGCTTGTGACATCGTCTCTCATTTCCTAAACTCTTTCCTTTTTTTTCTTTTTCTTCTTTCTTTTCTTTGTCTACTTTGAAGATGGCCAGACCATCTATTCTGGGCCTGGCTGCCCTTACAACAACTGCCGCCCAGGTGGTGGCAGCGGCGACCTCCAGCGGCACATCCTATACCCTGGAGGACACGTTCGACTCATCTAATTTCTTTGACTCTTTCAACTGGTTTACAGACGCCGACCCGACGGCAGGTTTCGTGTCCTACCAGGACCAGTCGAGCGCCACGTCGGCCGGGCTGGCGACCATCGCCAACAGCCAGGTCCATCTGGGAGTTGATTCCACGTCGACGGTGGACAGCTCCACGCTCAACTCATATGTCGGGGGCGACACTTCTGTGGGCGGGCGCAAGTCGGTGCGGCTGCAGTCCAAGAAGACGTACACCAAGATGCTCATGATGGCGGATATCGAACACATGCCGGTGGGGTGTGGCACCTGGCCCGCGTTGTGGACGTGGGGCACCGGCTCATGGCCTGCAGATGGCGAGATTGATGTTATCGAGGGAGCCAACTCGCAGACCACCAACTCCATGACCCTCCACACCTCATCGGGCTGCACCATGTCCAACAGCGGCCAGGATGCCGGGACGAGCTGGTATGACGGCAGCACGGGCGACTGCAACGCCGACAGCGGCAACACGGGGTGTCCTCAGCGAGGCACATCGACGTCCAACTTTGGCGCCGGCTTCAACAGCGCCCAGGGCGGCGTGTACGCGATGGAGTGGACCGACACGGCCGTCAGCATCTGGTTCTGGCCGCGCAGCTCGATCCCCAGCGGCATCAGCTCCTCCTCGACGGTCGACACGGGCAGCCTGGGCACGCCGCTGGCGCGGTTCGAGGGCGGGAGCGGGTGCGACATTGCGAGTCACTTCCAGGGCCATGCCATCACGATCAACACGGCTCTGTGCGGGCAGTGGGCTGGCCAGACGTGGGCTGCGGACGGGACGTGTGGGAGCAAGGCGGACTCCTGCGCGGCTTGGGTGGCGAATAACCCGGATGCTTTTGCGGATGCGTACTGGTTGTTCAACTCGATCAAGGTCTACACAGCTGGGTCGAACACGAGTTCGACGGCTGCCTCGAAGAAGCGAGACCCTGTGATGGACTTCAGGATCCCGACGACGGTGGCTGATGGAGCTGGAAGCGAGGAGGCATCTAAAGACATTCTTCAGACCACCGCGAGTGCGAACGATGAATTGGAGGAGGACCAATCGCTGGCTAGCAGGTCGATATTGAGTAAAATCGTCGAGCTCGGCTCAGAGTACCTCGGCAAGGCGGTGAGCACAGCAGAAAAGGCTGTGGCGTCTGCTGCTGGGAAAACAACGAGCAAGACTAGTACGGCGACGAAGGCGACGACATCGACAACAACGACCAGCGACACTGACAAGACAAAAAGTGACAGCACACTGAGCAAGGTCGGTTCGGTCGCAGGTACCGCTGGATCGTTGGGTGCTGCCGCTGCGGACATGAGTAGTTCTGGAGACACAGGCGATGATGCAACTTCGACGAGTTCCCTCGCCGCCACGACGACAACAGCTGCTGCCGCCCGTGTGAAGAGGATCGCCAACCTGCGAGCTGGAGGGGCACAACAGCCGGCAGATTCGACCTTGATTACGGACATGGAAGAGAGGCGTGGCTTGTCTGAGGTGCTTGACAGCGCGAAGGATGTTTGGGATGATGCCAAGGATGGTGTGAAGGATGTTTGGGATGCTGCCAAAGACTCCGTCGAAGGGTCTTTTAAGAATGGAAACAAGGACGAGGACAAGATGGCGCCCACAATGTCTGCTGCAGGACCTCTGAGGAGCCCTGTGAGTACTGGTCAGCCTCCTGCTGCGACAGCGACAGGGGGCGTTGACAACTCGACAGCCCCGGGCGACTCTGGATCCGAGGATGAAGACAGTGCACCTACGATGCCTAGTTCAAGCATGATGAGCAACCAGACATCTAGATATAGCGTGGTCGTTCCCACAGCGACAGGATCCACAGCCGTCTCTCCTGTCGACGCGGAGAGCACATCCGAGACGGGCGCCGCAAGCCCTGCGTGTGGCACGGCAACGTCCCTGAACGCCACGATGGGTGTGACTGGTCGCAACGAGACGGTCGCTGGTGGAGCAAAGCTGTGCGACAGGACAAGTCTCCCTCAGTCGCCTGCGACAAGGAAGAGATACAGCTTCCGGCGACTGGCGACAGAGGGAGATCGAGGCCTCTTGAACACAGCTAGGAGGGAGACAGTAGGTGGTGGAAGGGATGAGAAAGCCCATGGCAGGAGGACGGGCTGTTCTGGGGCCGAGGACGGAAAGGGTGTGATCTGTGAGAGGAGATCTGCCTCTGGGAAGCTGGCGAGGATGTTTGTGGCTTGAATGGGTGTTCTAGGCGTTGTCTTATTATCCCACCCCCCCTTTCTTTCTTCTTCTTCTTTTTTTTTTTTTTTTGTGCTTTGTTTTGGGTTAGGCAGGTATTAGATTTTTGAGTTTTGTTTACTTTGGAAAAATGAATTTATCATTGATTTATTACGCCTTGGTCTGATGTTGTAAGTTGGGAGCAAGTGTGTTCATGCTAGAGAACAGAAAAATCTTTGCCCTTGGCCCTGGATCCGGATCTGGTTGTTGTGCGCCGGTAAACTTGAAATACGAGGTAGGACTGATGCTACGATCATATAACTGGGGTAACTCAACCGTGAAACAGGCCCCTCAGGTTAATTATGTCTCGGAAGAGTTATTGGGAGAATTGACGTCGGCCCTCACTGCTCTCTTTTCTCACGTTGTGCATACTAATTACTTACATAGCAGATCAGTGGTGAGCTCACATAGGCATGATACACTCATCAAAGAGAGACAACTTTCAAAACCAATCTAACCGAAGACCCGCGGAGGAAAGCTTCCACAGCACGACATTGCCACTGGAAAGTTGATCCGTCAGGGAGGGCAGTGCTAGTGCAGCAAACCACCCCTCCCCCCCCCCCTTCTTCTCCCCTTGCAGAGGGCCGATCCGAAGCAGGCAGGGCTATAAAGCCCTTACGCACATACTATAGTCCATACTTATGCAGGTCCCAGGAGGGAATCGCCACACAGGGTTCTGGGCGCTTGGCCGGGATACTCACGACGACGACGACGACGACGACGACGCTGACGAGGTCCTACCAAGGAGGTGATCAAAAGCATGTGTATAGATGAATGGGGACGCGGCCGCAAGTGTGAAACGAGGACAGTACATACAGTATGACATGCTGTCCATGAGAACTGTAGAGCATTCCTTCAGGATGGATGGTTGGGCGGGTGTGTGAATGTGAGATCTACTGTACAGTACTTATTATTGAACATGCTGACTACTAGTAGTAAGAAGCTGTACTATGTATGTCAAGTCAGTGATGGTCTGATGCAGCAATGTCGATAGACTCGTTCCCATACTGTAAACAGCGTCTTGACGTCGTCAGCTCCACCATTTCGCGCTCCTGATGAGGACTTATTGCATCTTTCATCATCATTATTATTATCATTATTATTGATTGCATTTTATTCATCAATCTATCGATTATCAGAATTCTGAGAGGGATAGACATGAAAGACAAAAGAGCACTTTCTCTTGTCATCCCAACACCGCAGTCCTCGAGACTGGAATAAATCCACCCCCCTGGCGTGTCTCGGAGACGGGGAGCACGGAATGTTGCTCAGCCCCCGTCTCATCCGAGAACGTCTGTGAATAATAATAAAAAATTACCCTTTAGCCTGTACGGGGGCTGAATGGGGGATCTGTCGTACAAAGCCAACAAGAGCCCATTCGTAACCTCACAAGCATACGAAACAGAACGGGAATGGTTATGTGTGCTAAATGCAGGGAGAGAGAGAGAGAGAGAGAGAGAGAGAGAGAGAGAGAGGAAAAGAGGAGATTGGGGGAGGAAACTTACATAGTACTTGCTTGGTGGTGGACGAGGTTTGGCTTGAGCTTGGTTTGTACGCAACGCCCTGGGTGGGTCAGACTCTTTTTAAGTACACCCCCTCCCTCTTCTGCCTCGTTTGGCTGGTTGGCTGGCTCAGGCAGGCTTTCCCCCCCTAAGAGCTAGCTAGTGTGGAGTCGATCCGAGTCTGTCGGATTCCACAAGGCACCATCCAAGGAGGCCCCACCAGGGGGAACCACTAAAGGAATCACTGACACTGGACTTGACAGGGAGCTCGCTAGGGGATCTCCCTAGGGGTGCCACTGACCACCACACCCCCCCCCCCCAAAAAACGGCTCCCGGCCATTCCAATGTTCCCAGCCCACCGCCCCTAGACTTTCTTCCCAGGGCAGTTCCAGTGGCCCACAATAGGTAGAGAGAGCCAGTGCCCCCCCCGAGTGCCCAGGTGCTGAAGCACTGCAACAACCAACCCGAAATGCCTGTTGTCTCACACACACCACCTCTTTCTTCCCTCGCAGCCACACGCCATACCTGCCCATAGTACCTCACATCAGCCAACCGCCCTCCGAAACATCACCCCCTTCTCCCATCTTCCTTTTCCTTTTCCTCCTCTCCTTCGCTTCTCTCCTTTCCCCGCTCAACATCACCATCACCATCAACAACAACATCATCATCATCATCATCATCATTCCTTCACGACAACATTAGCGAACGACCCCATCAATTACCTGTCGTGCCTCTGTCGTGACTGCTCTGCTGCACCCACCACAGACAACGGACGACGCAGGACGAGGACTCGAGTGCTACCCCAAAAAAAAATAATAAAAATATCAAGGGTCTCACACGCGAATCGGCCGAGTCTCTCTCCGTCCTGGCCTGATCTGGGCCGACCTCTCAACCTCAACAACTCACACTTTGATCCACTTTCGACCAAGGGACGACCAAAAATCACCTCTTCATTGCCTTCCCTCGACACCACAGACAACAAAGGAGGGCTCGGCAGTCGAGTACCTCCCCCGTCCCAGCCATACCTGGGACGTCTTTGTGGGCGGGTCATATGGGCTGACAGGCAGAAGAAGCTCCCCCCTCCGCCCAGCTTGCCCTTCCACCGCCTTCTCCTTCGACCCCTCCTCCTCCTCCTCCACCACCACCACCTTGGCAGCAGCTTGGGCCTGCTTCGGCTCTCGTTGTTTCACCGACTCGACAGAAGGTCCCTCTCCCCCCCCCCTGCTCTGCCCTGGCCTGGCCACAACCAATAATAAATAAATAAAAACTTATACTATACAAATCAAGTGGGCTCTTCTTCCCACCGTCCCACGGTCAACCCAATGTCGACGATCCCCTCCTCCGCCTAGACGGTCACATCACCACTACAGAATGCTACGACGGCCTCCCACCGGCGAGGGTAGGCCTGTCGTCCAACAACGCAAGAAGCTATGGGCTCTTGCTGCCCTCCTGCTGCCGTGGGCTCCCGTCGCCGACGCTGCTGACCTCCATCATCATCATCACCACCAACAACAACAATCCCTCGACCGGCACCCCCAGGCTGTCATCTCGCCCTGGCTGGACGCCGCCGCCGCCGCTGCCGCCGAGCATGGCCTCGACCGCAACCCTGAGCACGAACGCTCCCCCCTCGAAGCCGACCACGTCAAGCGCAATCTTGCAGCGACTGCATTGACACACGACCTCATCCAGACTCCTCACGCCGCCCTGCGGAGGAAGTCCACATACTCCCAGCCCATCCAGGCCCAGAAAGAGCCCTCCCGCCACGAGGAGGCCGACCTGGACCCCTTTCACGACCTTGTTTCTACCGATGCGAGCGCCATCTCTGCTGCGGCTCCGGACCTGTCCGTTGTAGCACCATCTGCCAGGCGACTGGAGGATTGGGAAGTAGAAGATTTTGTTCTCCTGGCGACCATCGACGGAGACTTGTATGCCACCGACCGGAAGTCGGGCCGCGAGCGTTGGCATATCTCCCTCGGCCAGCCCATGGTCGAGACCACACACCACCGCATCAACAGGTCCTCCTCCTCCTCCTCCTCCTCCTCCTCGGCCGCCGCCGGTGCCGACTTCAATGTGCTCGACCAGACCATCTGGGCCGTCGAGCCCACCAGGGACGGCCAGATCTACATGTGGGCCCCCGGCGAGGACCACGGTCTGGCCTACACCGGCCTCACCATGAAGAGGCTGGTCGAGGCCGCCCCCTACAAGAACGAGGCCCTCTCCCTCGTCTACACCGGAGAGAAGAAGACGGTCCTCCTCACCCTCGACGCCGCCACCGGCCGTGCCATCAAGTGGTTCGGCCCCACTGCCTCCGCCGCCGCCGACGACTCCACCTGTGCCCGCCCCCAGGACACCGTCGCTGGTCTCGACATCGAGGAGTGCAACACGCGTACCATCACGCTGGGCCGCACCGAGTACACCGTCGGCATCTCGGACTCGCGCGGCTACGACATCGCCACCCTCAAGTATTCCGAGTGGACCCCAAACCTCTTCGACCAAGACCTGCTGGGCCAGTACTCGTCGACCCTGGACAAGCTCTACATCACCAGCCGACCCGACGGCCGGGCCTATGCCTTTGAGTACGGCCGGGATACGGGCCGGTCGCAGTCCTTTGTCCAGTACTTCCCCTCTCCGATCGCCAAGGCCTTTGACATTGTCAGGCCCATCCGCTCCTTCATGGACGACGCCGATGACAACCCCCAGCTGGTGGCCCTGCCGCAGCCCCCGCCGCCGCCCGCCTTCGAACACCAGGAGCCCGGCCGAGAGAGCAAGATCTTTCTCAACAACACCGCCGGGAACTGGTTCGCCATGTCTGGCCGGTCCTACCCGCTCATCACGCAGGCGCCCTCGGCCCTGATCAACCAGGTCCAGTGGTGGGAGGTGGACGGTGGCCTGACCGCGACGCAGCTCACCAAAGCACTGGTGGGCCAGCACACCCTCGACAGCGCCTGGTCCAAGCCCGGTCAGCAGTACAGCCTGCCTACCCTCCCCGGGCCCCAGGGCCTGTCGCCCAAGCTGGACAACCCCAGCGACCCAGACAATCCTACGCTGGCCATTGACGCGCCTGATCCGAGCAGCACGGTCATCGACATCGTCAAGAAGCTGCCGCAGGATGCCCTTCAGCACACCACGGACCTCTTTACCAACCCGGCCATCTGGCTCATCCTCGCCATCGCTCTCGTCGTCTACCGCAAGGAATTCATCCGCTTTGTCCGAAACGGCTGGCATGAGATTGTGAACGACGCCAAAAACTATCTAAAACGCAGGGGGTTCGAGGTGGACGTCGATGATGACCTAGGGGAGGACATCCCGCCAGAGACAGAGCGTGCTGAGGGCCGAGCTGCTGCTGCTATAGAGAAGGTCCACCCCCCGTCGGCGGACACCTCCGTGGCGGAGGCCCCTGTTCAGCGCTCTGTCGCCAGCCTGACACCATCGGTCTCGCAAGAGGACGCAGCAGTGCCTCTGCCGGAAGAGGGCAAGGCTGGATCCACCGAAGAAAACGAACAGGGCCAGCCGGAGACCAAGAAGAAGAAGGCGCACCGCGGCCGCCGAGGTGGCAAGAATCATAAGAAGAAGAAGACCAGCCCTGACGCCTCTGTCGGTGATGTACCTGACAACAGCGTGGACGAGGCGGTCGACATCGCTAAGAATATTGGCGAGCGCAGCCGGGGCCCCGAGCCGAACATCCAGACTCTGCCGTATGAGGTCGAAGACGTGTCCAACCCCATCCTGCGCATCGATGAGAGCCTCGAGGTGAACGAAGACCAGCAGCTCGGAACGGGGAGCAACGGCACGGTCGTGTACGCCGGCAAGTGGCAGGACAGGCCAGTTGCCGTCAAGCGGATGCTGCGCGACTTTTATGACATCGCCTCACAGGAGACCAGGCTCCTCAGGGAGGTGGACCGACATCAGAACGTCATCCAGTACTTTGCACAGCTGGAGCGTGGCCAGTTCATCTACATCGCCCTGGAGCTCTGCGAGGCGTCTCTGGCTGATGTCATGGAGAAGCCTCAGCAGTTCAGGCAGCTGGCGAGTGCAGGGGCCAAGGACACGCTGGCTGTTCTGAAGCAGATCACCAAGGGCCTGGATCACCTGCACTCTTTACAAATTGGTGAGAACTTTGCCCCTCCCCCCCCCCCCCCAAATCCTACAGTTCATACAAACGTCTCCGTCTGCAAAGCAGCCATAGATATAGCAGCACATCTTACTAACGACCTCCCCTCTCCCTCCCCAATTCAGTACATCGCGACTTGAAGCCCCAGAATATTCTGATTACTAGAGACCGCAAGACGGGCCGACCCCGCATCCTGGTGTCGGATTTTGGCCTGTGCAAGAAGCTCGAGGGCGGCCAGTCGTCGTTTGGTGCTACCACCGCCCACGCGGCTGGCACGTCAGGCTGGCGGGCGCCCGAGCTGTTGCTGGACGACGAGACGCCCGCCTCCAGCGGCCCGATACTGGCAGAGAGCTCCACGCACAGTGGTAACCACGGCAGCCAGGGGGCTGAGGTCACTCACCGACGCGTGACCCGATCGATCGATATCTTCTCCCTCGGTATCGTCTTCTTTTACGTCCTCACGCAGGGCTCGCACCCTTTTGACTGTGGCGACAAATACATGAGGGAATATAACATCAGGAAGGGCACCTACAGCCTCGCGAGGCTCGATGTTCTGGGCGACTACAGGTGCGAGGCGAAACATCTTGTCGGGACAATGATCAGCGCCAACCCCAAGGAACGACCCAAGACAAAGGAGATCCTGGCACACCCTTTCTTCTGGGACGCACGCACCAGACTCCTCTTCCTCTGTGATGTATCAGACGCGTTCGAGAGGGAACCGCGTGACCCGCCCAGCTGGGAACTCGAACAACTGGAAAAGGGCGCGGCCAAGGTCACCAAGGGCGACTTCCTGACCAAGCTTCACAAAGAATTTGTCGACTCCCTGGGCAAGCAGAGAAAATATACCGGCTCGAGGCTGCTTGATCTCCTGCGTGCTCTGCGCAACAAGAGGAACCACTACCTGGACATGTCGGAAGCCCTGCAGAAGAAAGTAGGGTCGCTGCCGGAAGGATATTTGCTTTACTGGACAACACGGTTTCCGGATCTTTTGTTGTACTGCTGGGGGCTTGTGCGGGATCTGGGCTGGCATGAGCTGGAACAATTTAAGGGGTATTATCAACCTCCGGAGTCTGGGTGAATAGCGGTTCCGGTTTGGTCCTCATCTATTAAAGCGTGTATGTATGTGTCTTGGAAAAGCGACGACTACTTGGGTATAGGGAGGGGTTGGGGGTCTTCTCAGCAGTGGCGGATCTGCTTGGGTGATAGGTTTTTTTTTGTTTTTTGGTTTTTTTTTGGAAATGATCAAAAGCGTTGATTTTCTTGCCATCCTCGTGCCAAATGATACTCTGTGATCTCCCGTGTCTAGATCTTCTCGCCTTGGAGAATCCAGCTTTTCGCCGCAATATCAAAGAGCCTCCTAGGTCGCGCCCAAGGTGTGACCGTCATGATCATATAACCAACCATTCTTACACAAACAGGCCTGGCCATTCATTATTGGACAGTGTTCGAAGTCTAGAGGCGGTAAACAATCAAGAATGGACGGATCTCTCATCCTCTCACGCTTACTTACTTTATACTGTGTTGATATTAATGTGTCGACATGATTCGAAACGTCGACTTGACTTTTGTCGAAAGATAGTTGACTATCCAATCAGATACCTATGTATGGTCCCTTACAAGAGAAAAAAAGAAGGCTTTCATCATCGAATGGATGTCTCCAAATCATACACCAGCTGAATTTGAACATCAAATCAGGAACAAATCTACACAGAGTCTATATAGTCTAGAAGACTTGATGAACTGACCCAGCCAGTTCTAAGTCTATCTATCACCATGCCGTAATAAATCATTTAAACCTTAATATATGATTTAATAACACTCCCCCCTCCCCCCGCCTCATGTTCCTCGCTCCATGCCCCGTCCTTTCCAGAATCAATCCCTGACGCCTTGCAGTTGATAAGTGCCCGGACATATCAATACAACAAATCGACAACAAATCGACATCTAGTTGATAAGACAGTCTACTTTTTTTGACTTGGAACTAGATCTGTCTCAGCCTTTCCTCTTGCCTGATCCCCTGCTGCTGCTGCTCGACCCGCCAGCCTGGGCCAGCTCCTGCTTGAACCATTGTATGAGCTGCGAGAGGAAACCGTCCAGGCCCAAGGTGTGGTGTCCCCCTTTCATGTCGACCATGTATTCACATGCCGACATATGCTTTCGTGCCTCGCTGTAGTCTCCTGCCATGTACTATAGGAGACGACGAAAGAAAAAGAAAAAAGGCTTGTCAGAAATGGAGCCACAAGAAGAAGAAACAAAAAAACATGCACACACACCTCGGTCGTTTCGGACAACTCACCTCATTGAACGCAAATAATAAAGTCATCCCGATCACGTTATCCGTAACGGCCTGGCCAGCTTCAGGCATGGCCTCGCGCATGAAGCGCAGACACTCGCCTTTGTACTGCAGGGCCCGCTGCTCGTACATGTCGGCCTCCTGGTGGCTGCCGGCCCTGCGCTGCGACTTGGCAAGGTTCCGACACGACGCGAGGAAGATGCCCTGGAGAAGGCCCAGGTCTGTCATGCAGAAGTTGACCCAGTGGGTTGTCATGCCGCGTCGGTACAAGGCGACGTCGATGGGGTGCCGTGGGTGGTCGCAGGGGTTGTGCCGGCTGGGTATCAAGACTGTTATATCTGAGGCACCTCAGGGTCAGCAAGAGGGGAACCATCGTCTTTTCTTCTTTTTATTACAGTGTCTTTTGAGGGAGGCAGGAGAAGCATAATTACAGTGGTCGAGCAGGTACTGATCCCATGGCGAGAGCTGGCCAGTAAAGGCGGGGCTTTGAGGGACCTGGGCAGAGTACGAGGAGGAGGAGGAATAGGAGGAGTAGCCCTGCGCTGCGCTCCCAGTGGGCCTCTGATTCATCATGGACGACGATGGTGCCGAATACAGGGACGATCCGATCTGCCCACCACCACCGGCCCCGTTGTCGTCATAATAAGCCAAGTGCTCCGGCTGGATATACTCAGCAGGCTGTGGATCCTTGCTGGAGCCCTCGCCGGCGTCCCTCGACCGCCTACTCTTGGCATGCGATGTGCGGGCCACGTGTGACCGGACGAGCTTCTTGTTGTCGGCCGTCTTAGCCTCGGCTGGGTCCGAGTACATGAAGAACTTGAGCTCCGGGCCCGGCTCGGGCGTGTCGTTCCTGGCGCCCGTCTGGTCTCTCTTCTTGCCCTTGGAGGAGAAGGAGCTGCCGCCGGAGCTTCGTCCTGCTCGCTTGCTGCTGGAGGACATGTCGGCCGTCTTCTTGGTGCGTCTGTTTCCAAGGGAGCCATGCGATGCTGGTGTCGAACGACGTGCTTGTCCATCCTAGCTAGACGGGACAAAGACATGACAAGGCCCCCGGTATTATAATAAAAATGAATATCACTTCAACGTTTCCTAGTTCCAGGCAGATGTCAAAAAGTTGACAAGGACTTCCAACGATGAAGGAAGGGCGGATTACGCAGGCAAGCAGAATAGGATGCGTGGCTGTGAGAGGAGGAGGGGAAGGGGAAGGGGAACATACAAGGACAGTACATGATCAGGAACAGTAAGTATGGAGGAAGGGAAAGAAGAAAAGAAAAGAAAAGAAGGGCTCAGGACGACACGTGATAGGGGGACAAAGAGACCAGAAGAGCCATCTGACTCTGACTCTGACAGTGCTGTTAATTTCTGACCAGTGTGCACTGCCGCTGGGAAAAGCAGGTCTCGTACCACCAGGAAGGCTGTTGGGAAGGTGAGAGAGAGAAAAAAAGCTGCCGCCTGGCGCCGCGTTGAACACACACTCCCCCTCTCTCTCACACACACATTCCGAGACATACATATATTTGCACTTCGAGATACTCAATTCGGTAATATTTCTCCCTCCTTACCTTGGGGTCCGCTCGGCACTGGAAGCCGAATCCTCCTGTTGGCGATGAGATAAATGCCCCCCCCCAAAAAAAACAAATCTCCGCAGCTTTGGGTAACGGATCTATCACATGCAAGGGGGATTTGAGCTGACCCAGCGCCCTGGGAGCCACCGTCAGCTGTCGGCCCGTAGTCGTGCATCGTTCCATCAAGATTAGCCGACGATCATGTAATGATGCTTCGGCCTAGACAAGAGATTAGCGAGATTCCTTGGGCTATGAGAGGTCATTTCCCGGTTGTGGGGCGACAAGACAAGAAGAGGAAAAGAGAGACAGAGAGAGGAGGACATGGTCTGGCTGAAGATGTGGTAATAGTAATAGTCACTAAGTGCCGCATCAGCTCAGCTGCTACAGGAACCTCTTTTTTCCTTCTCTTTCTGTTCATGTGAGTGGCAAGGAGAGGGAAAATCGAACCGAGACGCCGGACCCAGTCCCCTTGGTGAGATTCTTACTGTACTCCGCGCGGCACAGCAAACAAAGAAAAAAAGGGCACTGTATGGAGTCTCATAGGCAGAGAGATTGTTTGAAATATCATAGGTGGGCAGAAAGGAAAAGGACGGTGGTGGTTCGGATGAAAAAATGTCAGTTATTTGCCTTATAATACGACTTTGTTATGGTCAGAATCAAGTCGTCTTTTTTGACAAAATACAAGTCCATGCATCTGGCATCAGGAGAGGTTGTTCTAATTTTAGATAGGATACATGGACAAAAAAGAAAGATCACAAAAGACAGAAAATAGGAAAAAGAAGGAGAAAAGAAAAAGAGGAGAAAGAAGAAAAAAAGACAAATGACCAGGGTTTCATTGGGCAGCCTGATGGATTTTTGATTTTCAAGTCCCGCGACTCTTAGATCCGTAAGGCTGAGCTCAAGAAGGAAGCCAGGCAACTCTTGAAAACGAGTCGGACCAAAAATGTTTTGTTTGGAGGTTTTTTTTTCTTTTTTTACCCCCCTCAACCCCTCTCCTTGTGGGTGACCACGTCTGGCCTCTCGACAATGGAATGGGTCTTCCAGTTTGAACGATCCAATCACGATTGTAGATGACACCTCGGCCGATTCAGCCGAGCTGATCCTCCCACGGGATTATGGACCAACATACAGGTCCTGATAGGCCCCTCTTTTATGCCAAGCAGCTTGAGGATGGCCGCATAGGGGGCCAACTTGACAAAAGTTACACAAGGACTAAAAGGGGGGCGAGGAGTGGGGTGGGAAAGGTGGGAAAAAGAAAAGAGACGCTTTCTCTCTCTCTAAAGGGAACACGATGGGAAGTGAGCGAGCAACCCTAATCAAGTAAACGCAGGTCTTTCCGCTCGATGCCGTCAGCATTTAGTCCACAAAAGAAGAGACGCTCTCTCGTGTGGCGATCAACTCAACTGCAGGAGAATTCGCGTGCCTAGATCCTTATGGACCACAACGCCTTCTTTATTCATTTGTTGTCCCCCCCTCCCTTGCCGTTCTGCACGTCTCATGTGGGACCATGGAAGGAAGCAAGCTGATATCCAACAACAAGACGATGATTGATTCATAGTACTTAGGCAAATGGGAGGCCTGGTTGAGGCTTTTAGAAGAGTACGAGGAATCCGACAGGGTAATCCAGAAGTCGTATGCGTATTAGGATGAAGGAGTGTGTGACCTTGAGACTGACGTGGAGTTTGAGGAAAGGCAGCAGGATTAAATGTACTTGTGATTTTGTGGTTGCACTCAATCCATGAAGGGTCTGTTGATAGTCTCGGTTAAAATCAATTTTGATTCACCTTGCACTTATTCTCCTGCGATGATTGATAATGATTGGTGATTTGCATATAATTAGAGAAGAATGAGGCTGGATGCCAATCAATCGGTACTCCTTAAGTAGTTATAGTACTAATTTCTTATAATATAGTTTCAAAAGTCTCGGACCCAATAGCTGTTTTCTCGTGTTGGCATTCTAAATAATTGAACGCACGTTTCACCTATGAGTCGTGACGTGTAACGGTGTGAATATCATTGGAAGTCCCTGCAAGTCCATATATACATTCTAGATAACTGATTGCCTTTGATGATGATCGAGGTGATATGGGACACGCCATGACAAAGTTTACATGCTCTTCTACCGGTCCGTCTCGTGAGATGTAACCCTTGCCAACTGATTCTCCTGTTCACGACTATCCTCGTCCTCGTCCTCGTCCTCCTCATCCACATCCTCTACCATGGTCGAGTCGAGCGGAGGGAAGTGTGACAAATACAAAACAGCCATACCCACCATAGCAACGGCGGCATTCACGTAGAATGTGAGATGGGCCTGTCCTGTCTCGGCGAGCGCAGAGAAAAGGAACCCGAAGAATCCCTGCGTCGCTAACCTGGCAATGTTTTCGACCAGAGTGACGGCGTTCAGGGCATCGGTCCGCTGTGAATGGGCACACATCTCGGTGATGACACCCTTACCTGCTGGTGCAGAGCCTGAGCCGAATGGGAGAAGGAATGCAGCTTTACCACCCCGATAGAGTTAGCAAAAGAAAAGAATAGAAAAAAGAGAACTTGCAAGAAGAAAAAGAAAGTCTGGAGACGACGTCGGGTTGGAGGAATCAAGAAGCAGAATATGATGATCTTACCAAGGTATATATGCCAGTTCTGCGTGCACAACGCAGCACCGGCAGTCAGGAGGCCATCGACCAGCAGGCTCCATCTGAGAAAGAACAGGTCGAAGTGACAGGCCGTCCGCTCCTCCTCGTCCGTGAGCTCCGACTGTCCGGGCGTCATCGGATCTTGGTCGGCCTGGTTGCCAGCCACAGGTGCCTCTAGCTCCTCAGGGCGTGATGGGATCCTCGCCAGGACATCTTGGTTGTCATCGCTGTTAGGGGCACTATTATGATGATTATGATGATGACGGTGTTGTCGTGAATCGTCAGTGCCGTGGCGGAAATTGTAGTTTCTCCCCTCCTCCTCCTCCTCCTCTTTCTTCAACCCAGAGATCCACCAGCTTCTACCCGCAGAGATGATGCGAGGGAAGATAAAGAACAGGAAGAAACTCCTCATGAGCGCGTTGCCGCTCATGAGCCACCCGTTGTCTGCCTGGCTGAAGTCAAAGTATGCCGTGGCGTACATCTGAATCAGGAGGGGCGCATAGCCCGTCGCCAGGACGCCCAGGAAGATGCCACAGCAGAGAAAGAGGACGCCGTAGTGTTTGGTGATGTGTCCACTGAAGAGACGAATGCGCTGGGGGGCCATGATCTTGAGAGGAGCGAGGAACCCACTGACGCCGCCTCCTCGTCCTGCGTCCTTCTTCCCATCTGAAAGTGACTCAGGTGAGATGAACGGCAGGACAAACCTGGAGTAGGCAGACGAGAGCAGGAACAGGAAGAAGGCAACCTGGAAGGGCATCCGGATCCCAAAGGCATCGCCCGTCATGCCGCCCAGAAGGTACGCAATAGCCTGGCCCAGCATAATGCAGCCCTGCAGCTGCCCAAACACGGCCGTCCTCTGCATGGGCTCGACCAGCTCGCCAGCGATGGTGTTCACGACGAGGATGTAGCCAGCAGGCCCGCCTAGGATGGTGATGAGCTGGGTGCTCTGGATAATAGTCTCGCCGGCCGCGCCGCCAGCCAGGACACCGAGAACCTGGGCACTGACGCGGATGGCCGGGATAAACGTCTGCAGGACGAGGGCGAAGCGTGGACCCCATTTCTTCACCATCCAGCCCGTCACAAACAGGTTCAGCGTGCCGCAGAAGGTAGTACTCATGCCCAGCAGCGAGAACTGCGTCGCCGTGCCCGCGGCGATCTCGTTCAGCGAGCAGCGGTCGCCGGGGCCGGTGTATGGCGGGTGGGTCTCGTAGTAGACGTCGCACTCCATCAGGTGGAAGACGTAGAAGATGGGCACCTGAGTGAACGCAAAGCTGAACGAGATAATGAACCCGGCCAGGAGTACCTTGACCGTGTTGAGAGGACCAAACAGGCGGGTCAGCCATGAGGAAGACGACGACCTTGGCTCGGGTTTTGCGATAGCACCATTGCTGCTACTCGCACTGCTGCTGCTGCTGCTGCTGCTGCTGCTGCTGCCACTGGTGGTGGCGACAATACCATTGGTGATGCTGCCATTCTGGTGTTGGCTGCCGTGGCCATTGGAGAGGAGCGGTGTCCGCTCATCTCTTTCATTTACCGCCATGATGTTGGGCTTTGTGGCATGGCTCGTGAGAAGATTTAGGACACACGATGAATTGGGAAAGTGTGTGGAGAGGACGATGAGAAAAAGGGAGGGAACGAAGGGGAGGAAAAGACAAAAATGGAAAATTTCAAAAAAAAAAAAAAAAAAGGAGTCAGAGATAGAGAAGCCGGTGAAGACGGTAGTAAATAAGAACCGAGATGGTGGGTCCCCGCGCGCGACCGTTCTGCCGGATGTGACTCGATCACCGGAATCGGACCGAGGCGAAGAGGCAGTAGTTCTTTTTTTCCAATACTATGGCGTCCGGCTTGGCGGCAAAGACTCCTTAGTAATGTAGTACATACAGGCTATAAGTATGTATTAATCATTGAGGGAGAGATGAAGAAGTGTAACTGTGTAAGCAAACTGAAAGAGGTTTTTGATGAGAATTGCATGATCATCGTTGTTAAGTGGAGCATTTAGACTGTACAATCATGAGAGGCTTCTTCTTTACCTCGAAGCGTGATGACAATGTGGCTTCGTTCTAGGACTCTCAGCCTTTCCTAGTTCACCGCCGGCCTCACGAGCTCGGAAACCTCGTTCACTTATGCTGTCTAGTGTCAGACGGCACTTTTGGAAATCTTGGGAGGGATGGATGTTTAATGCAGATGTGTGTGACTGAGCGATTTTCTAATCGCGGCAATTGTTTTATAAAGCAGTGTAAATTGAAAGTGCCCTTACGATGCATGCAATACTTCATAATAACATACAAGTGTGGCAAGATGTCTTTTCAAAAATAGAACAGTACACTAATAATTCGTCACTTGGGTGGGAAAGGAAAAAGAAAGTAATCATAAACTCGGCTATTGTCAGGCTATAAAAATATTTCTCGCCGTTTCTTCATTCCCATCTGCAATCATGTAAGATCCCTCACTTAACTTCTTCCTGTCCCAAATAGACCTTGGCCGCTCTGTCATTGCTTCACGCTCTTATAGAAGCCTTGCATGCTGCTTGGAAGGTCGTCGGCCTCGAGAAGCAGTTCTACACACTAGAATTCGCGTGATATAAGTTAGAAGACGGATTCGCACACGAGAATGTACTCGTTACGCCATCATTGTCTCAGAGAGCAAGCGTACCTGAGCATAGCTTGCTTTCTGAAAGGTCTCATCCGACAATAACGAGTCGAGGTCCTTCGTCGTCCCCACTCGGAATGTCTTGACATCTACTTCGGCTGCCAGACCTCGAAAGATTGCGGTATAGTCCCACATGGGAACGTCGTTGTATGCAGCCTTCATGCCATTGAAATACCTCTCCACCGTATATCCCTTGTTGTTGAGGATGAAGCTGTAATATGGTTCCTAATCAGCACATAATTTCTTGTCATATTATCACTGATAGTCTTGGAATATAACCCATGGATAATGAACCTTTTTTTGGTTTGTGGGGGGGGGGGGGGACTCACACGACAGGTGTAATGCCATGTCTGCTCAAGATGGACAGGGCCTGTACTGTCATTTGAAGGCTCCCCTCGCCAGTGAACAGCACCATTCGCTTGTAATGACCCATCTCTTTGGCAGCTATGGAAAGTCCTACAGCCGCACCAGCTGCATACCCAATACTTCCCCAAACAGCCTGCGTCCACACCTTTGCATCGGAAGGAAGAGGGACCGAGTTGAAGCCGAATTGCGATGTGCCAGTCTCTGTGATGACGAGATCGCCAGGGCTAATGAAGGAGGAAATCCGCTTGTAAGAGAATATCGTGTTAGTTCTTGATAACATAATAGAAAATCACTGATTACTCAAGCACTCACAGCCCATAGGGAATCTTGGGTGATGCTTGTGGGCGTGGGCGTCTCTTTGGCCTGCTGATGGTTGATGCGACGTGTACGGCCAGCCAGCCCTTCATCTGCCCTGATTGCCGCCGTCAGCTTTGGCAGGATCTGTGTGATCTTTGACTCAAAGCTTTCCTCGTTGAACTGTGATAACGAATCAGTCATGCAGCCTTTTCGATCCGCCCCCTATTGAGTAGATGGTCAAACCTTGATGCAAAGTCTCTGGAAATCCACAACAGTCGCGCTCCGCTCCAAGTGGACAGAAAACCCAGCTCTTCGGAACAGTGAAATTGATTAGCCACATCTCCTTCCTCGTAGTGAATTCTAGAGCCAGAACAAACTTCAATCACTTACGTATTGAAGTCCGAGGGCAGATTCCCGAGCCAGAGCACAAGGTCTGCAGTCTCCACGATCTCCTTGGCCTTTGGCAGAGAAGTGCCGCCGACGTACCCACCGACGTAGTATGGGCTCGACTCATCGACAGCTCCCTTGCCCAGGAGCGTTGTAAGGACAGGAATCTTGAGAGCATCCATGAGACCGGGGACGAACTTGGCCCAGCTTGAGCGGGCAGCACCACCGTCAACCAAGAGAACTGGTTGCTTGGCCGCGGATAGCTGACTGAGGATTTTCTCAATGAGCAAGTTTTCGACGACGATATTTCCTGGCGGGAGAGAGGTTACGAGCTTCGTGTCAAGGCACGAAGTGGATATCTTGGAATACGCCACGTCCTCGGAGATCCCAATGCTAATTAATACCGTCCTAGTCAGCTTTTCTTTCCCTTTTTTCAGATATCTCCATGACTTCAGCGCGAGTAAAACCTACTAGCCAGGTCGTGAATAGTAGAGCATTTCTATTTCCAGTCGTGATCAATCAGTCAGACGACCCAAGAAAGGGGTAAATCAGGATGGCCTGGACACACCGTTGATGACCCTGTCGATCTTGCTGGCTGCAGTTTGTGCATCCTCAAGAACAGCGGTCGCGCAGCTCAACTCCCCAGACATTTTAACGAAGTGGCTAATTATTATTTGTCAATGCCGAGCAGGTGTTTTCTTTCTCTCTCTCTCTGTCTTGAGAAAAGGGAGGTTTACTCATAGCGTAGGTCGCCTAATGTGTGATGATAGATCCGTCCACTGCCCCGTGCCTGTCTAGTCGGGTACCCTACTATGTGCAGGACAGGAACATGCTCACAGAAGGCGCCTCCGATGCCACACAATGCACTCAGCTCTCCGGGACCAAATGTCGTGACCAGGGCACCGAAGCCCTTCTCGCGAGCATATCCATCTGCCGCATAGGCTCCGACCAACTCATTGGGCGTGCCGACCCAGGAGAGACCCTCCGACTCAACGAGGTCGAGTAGCGCAAGTTCGTAGTCTATACATGTAAATATCAGTATCTTGATATTATCACGGGGAGTAATATTATGCAAAGACGACGTGTTGAGAGGGTGTCTTACCCCCAGGAACGCCAAAGAGTGTCGTCACGTCGAGCTCGCGAAGACGGCGGAACAGGTACTCCCCGACGAGAATTTCGGACATCTTTGTAAATGATAATCACTAGGACTTCATGCAATAACTATTGTGGCTAAGGAATGATAATGTAGGTGTCAATCGGGGAAGAGAGAGTTCTTGAGAGAGAGAGAAGTCACCAAAGATGGGAAGTCTTTTTATATAATTTGGTAGATACATTGACCAAGACCAGTATACCTGAGTAATAGTTTTGCACGAATTCTTCCATTGCACACAGCTTGAAGATTGCTGACACGGCCTGAGCACATGATCTTTGAATATCCACTATTGCTACTTACTCCTAACTTTGAGGCATAATTACACTGACGCTTGTAAGTTTACTATCGCGTGCCTTGGTCAGCGTATTGCATCTAAGCGAAGAACTTATAGCTAGCTAGGGGATTGTTGTGGAAGACGATTGGCAGATGCTGGCCACTTGCGGAACATCCGCGGAACCGATGAGACGTTACACAAGGCCGGTTCGGTGCATCTTTCGTTAAACGAATCCACCTTGCTTGGTTTTGGAAGACCCCAAGCAGACAAAATGGCCCTTCATACACAATACGTGTTGACTATACAGTTGCGCATGACATCGATGGCCCCCAAATCATGCACACCGTGGATGAAGAAGGAAAGTATGAGGTAACTCATGGCCTTGGTGATCTAAACGAAAGGGTGGAAAAGGCACTATCTGACTTTCGGGCAAGACTTTGCGAAGGCTGGCCGAGTCGGAGTCGAAATCAATCTTACTTGTTTAGATTGCTCATAGCAAAGTATCTTCACCTCTTCACCGCGGTGGCTCTTCTTAGCAGATTGCAAATGGGGTACAGATGCTTCGTCGAGGTTGCTTGCGTATAGCGAGAGTCTGGTGGTATAATTGAGACACCAATGTATACAACTCAAGGCGAGAATTTCATCGAAAGTTTCAGGAGCAACGAAGGAAAGGGTCTGAACCCTGGAATTCTTGTCTAAAAAGAAGATCTATACTGAGGAGCCAAAATTTCTCCCATATAGTTTGGGCGCTCATCAGACACCTGCGTACGGCACAATGGACCCGCCATCACAGAGTGGCCAGCATGCCCTTAACTTCGAGGCTCCTTTGGGTTTATCGCCGTCTTCCTTTTGTGATTTCATTATATCCAGTGTCTTTATAGTTCCAAAAGTTTGTGTCACAGTGACCTCCTATTCGTATGCAGCCACACACCGTGCTTCTTGCAACGTCCACTCTCTGGGGCGTCGCCCTCAATCGAAGCTGTTGATTATGCTTCCGACTTTGTGGTGTGATCCATGACTTACGGCCACGCCCACCGCCGATGGCTTCTTGAGGATATTCTCTTCGCTTCCGTTTGATTCGGCGTTCGTTTGGGCGAGAAGATCAGCGTCGTCTTGTAGCCTGATGGCCTTCCTCTTGCTGGTGTCGTGACGCGCATAGCTCTGGCCATGCCCGTCGTCGTTGTTGTTGTTGTTGTGGGAGTAGCTGCTGAAGACGTGTCGCTTGCCGAGGCAAACTTCGAAAAGAGGCTTGAGTGTCGGGATACAGGCGGCGATGATGATAGAGCTGCCTTCAACAATGATCCAGACCATCACCATCGAAGTATCGTCTGCACGGTTGCCATTTTGCCATCGTTAACAGAGTGCATCTCATTGCGAAGGAAGCTTTTTGAAAGAAGGGCAGATCGCTCACATGTGGGATCGGAGCTTGAGAGCTCATGCAGTTGACTCGTCTTGTAAAGGGCGACGATGGTGGCACTTGTTCATTGCTTTCTGTCAGCCCAACATCGATCACGCATTATTATGTACTTTATAGCCAATTCTGCCGCAAGAGCTCACGTGGACCCGACACCCAAGGCGGCACTCAACGCCAACTTCTTGCTCCTTTTCATCTGAAGCTTGTATAGCACAGTCGCTGGGTACACGGCCAGATATAAGTCAACCGCGGCGGAAAGCACTGCGCAGATGGGGGGTCAGAAGGATTGATCTTTACTGGTTCCACAAGAAAATTCGTGGACTTACCACTAGCAAAGTAAGAAAAGTTGATGAGCACGTTAACGTTCCAGCATTTCCTTTTCTTGGAAAAATCCCATTGCGAATCGACCGGGGTGCATTGTGCAAATTCAATGATATAGCCAGCGACGACGTTCACAAATGTCACCAGCGGGAGAGACCAAAGAAAGATCTTGTGCCAGCGCCCGGGGTTCATAAGCTGGCACAGGAAGGACACCACGGCGACTTTGGGCAGCCAGAAGGACAGGGTGCTCGGGATGAAGCTCATGTCCGTCCAGAAGGTCGACCTCTCCTGCTGGTGCGTCGTGAGGGTGCTCCAGTGCCGCCCGCTCCCCTGGACCACGCTGGCCGTGCCGAAGCCGACTGCCAGCCATCCGAATATCTTTTGATTGAGAGAGGAAGAGACAAGTGCTCTGTGGTCAGTACGTAATCGGGGACCAGACCCACTCAAACAAGTGGGTGACGGGGAGGCGACGAACTACAGAGGCGACGACCAGGTAGTCATCTAGTCTCAGCTTTCCAAGGAGGTAGCCACGGCAGAACAGCCGCGCCGCGACGAACACAGTGGCCAACGACTCCACTGTATACACGGCTGCCAGGATCGCGGGGCCCCTGTTCTGTGCAGCGACAGTAGGAGACAATTGCTCTGAAGCCATAATGCTGCTGCTGCTGGGCAGAGAGAGAGAGAGAAGGAGAGACAGAGAGAGAGACAGAGAGACAGAGACGCACGATGCAGAGTCGAACTGCGTTCGAGGCGTACGCGATAGTCTCCGAGAACAGCGAGAGTATTTGGTGTGGCGTCAGCAGACATAATGCTCTCTGTAAGAGCCCCAAGACGGCTGACTGTCCTTACTCATAAGTCAGCAGGCATCGTGGGAAGGAAGCACCTCGGTGAATCTTATGCGGATATCATGCACTTCCTGGCCCTGACGGCCCCCAATCTTACCTCTTTGTGATGTTCGCATGCATCCTGGCATGCGAGTGCGCCTGAGTAATAATCTTCAGGGTCTTGTGTACCCTCTTTTATTTTATTTTATTTATTTCTTATTTTTGCTTGCCGGAGGCCAGGCTGCATAAAGCTGCAGGAAAAGCACCTGCCATGTGCTGTGGCGCCTTTATCTCCTGGGGCAAGATGTTTGCCATGCTCCTCCTGCACATCGAATCCTTCGTGTTGAGGGGTGCTTAAGACTACATTTTAGCGAGTACGTTTCTCATGTCTACTTTACCACTCTGGGGTAATTGATTATCATCTAAGTGCGCCCAAAAGGACAATCTTGATGCGAGAGGGTGACGATTATGGCCATAGGGCATAACATCAACATTATCAGTCACAATCCTTATTTCCCATATCTTAACCAGAGCCCACCACATATGCAGACCTGACTACGTCATAATATAGGAAGAAAATAATGATACCTACGAGAGGAAACCGCAGAATCTTAGGGAAGGGGTGATGTACCTGAATGACTGGTGAAAGGGCATATAACAGTCATCATCATCTCTTCTGTACGAATCCCACCGTTACGCAGCTATATATTAGACCTTTGTCATTCCTAGCCGGCTGGGAGTGGTCACTCCTCGCATATCTTCACACTCTGACCAAACAAAATGAGGGGCTACGCACTGCTCTTGGGAATACCGCCGATATCCCAGACTGAATTACCCTTGCCACATGCATACTAAGTAAACTTTATGCTGACCACCATTTCAGCAGGTTCCACAACGCTGACCACATTGTGTTATTGAGCCGAGGATTGATTATTCGAGAACTCCTGGGGTGACGACGACTTGCTATTTGCCCAGATATTTAATTGCCTGTCTTGTATGTTGGAGGCGTCAAGAAAAGAAGGGGGGGGGAGGAGGGCAAAGAAGATAAAAGAGAATGAAAGGCTGCAGATATTGAAGCTTTCCGAAGTGCCTCCCAACATGACACAATAACCTGCCATGATCACATCACATACCAGAGCGGCCTTGAGAGATCAGTGGTTTCTGCACAGAGCAGCTAGGTTGCCTGGATCATCAAACGGTGGCCATCTTATAAGGTCTGTCTAATCAGTCGAGGTTGGGATTATGAAGTAAAGAAGTACTCCCTTAAGAAGTAGAAAGTATGATAGTATGATAGCATGAAGCATTTTCCCCTGTAGTATAAAATCTGGTGGGCGGAATAGTATGACGTCAGGAGGCGCTGCACCAAGGGAAGTCGCAGGTCTGTCCAAGATTCCTTCCTACTATGGTAACAATGGCAAAATATCACCACACCACCTTGCCTTCCCTCACCCAGGATTTTTATCCAGTCAAGGCACTCTTTGTCCCTCAGAGAGTTTGTTACACCACCCTGCCCGTTCCTACAACCTTCGACCTTGACTTGCTGCAATACTTGATCAAGCAAAGTCTGTCGACAGAAATACAAAGAGAGAAAGACGGGCGCTACCATAAGAAATACCCCGCTTCTCTGGCAAGGAGAACAAGAAGAAGCGGGTGGGTCATGATCGTTATCGTATAATTAAAATATGACGCTGACCGCCAAAAGGTCTAAGCCTCTGTGGCCCCACGTCCGAGAGAAAAACACCAAGAGAGAAACCGCCCACCCCTTTCTTGCCCAGAGAGAGAAAGAGAGAGAGAGAGAGAGTCTTGAGATCCACGAGCCAAGTCGCCGATCAGCGTGTTCCGTGTAAGGAGAACCCCTCAGGCCAAAGTCGCATCAAGAAGGACAGACAGGTCTTGGCTCACGCGTCCTACTGTTGTGTTTGGAGCCCGCCAAGCTTCTTCTTCCCCACACGCCTAATTGAACCCTACCAAGAAGAGCCTGTCGGGGCTTCAGACTGTCGTCATAGTGACTGACCCAAGCCAGCTGCCACGTCACGGTTCACAGCTTGCCCAAGGCACACAGAGCGAGCGAGCGAGGGAGAGAGAGATAGTATAAGGAAGAGGGACGTGGGAACCATGTCTGCACCCGCTCCCGCAGTAGGCACGCAGCCTGAGCCTTCACGAGAAAAGCTGGACGAGCAGATCGATAAGGACGCAGAGGATGCCCCCTCGGGAACGACAGACGACAAGAATGACGAGCAGGACCACGAGAACGAACATGCATCCGGCGTCAAGGGCCTCAAGCACAAGCTCACCGATAAGAAGGACGAGCTGAAGGAGAAGGCCAAGCCTCCTGGCGGCTACGATCCGACGCCTTTCCCCGACGTGCCCCCAGGCTGGACCGTCCGCTTCGTCTTCCACCGAGCAGAGAACCTCCCCGCCGCCGACCTCACCACCCGCGCTGCCGACCCCTTCCTCACTGCCACCCTGTCCGCCCCGCTCCCCAAGAGGCACAAGGAGGACTCGCCCCTCGTCAAGAGGACACACGCCATCCGCAACACCACATCACCCGTCTGGGACGAGGAGTGGGTCGTCGCCAACGTTCCCTCCGCCGGCTTCAAGCTCAAGTGTCGCCTCTACGACGAGGACTACCCTGACCACGATGACCGCCTGGGCAACGTCACCCTCGAGTGCGCCCAGATCGGCGAGGGCTGGACCCTGGGTCCCGACGGCCAGTGGTTCGACGTCAAGAAGCGCATGGGCAGCAAGCGCGCCTACTTCTTCAAGGCCATCACGAGCACCCTCGAGAAGGGCGTCTCCATGACGGGCCGCCTCCATCTGAGCGCAGAGGTCATCGGCCGCTCCGAGGGCTTTGGTGCCCAGATGTATACCGTCGGGCCAGGTGTCTACTTCAAACACTTTAGTCCCATGCTCGGGAGGTTGACCGGCATCAAGGTGAACGAGGACTCCTCGGAGGATGAGAAGGACCAAGACGACAGCAAACTTCAGAAATACGAGTAAGTAGCCCCCCCCCCCCCCAATCTTGCGTTTTTACACAGTTTTCCTTTCCCAAGTCTCCAAGCATGAGCCGAGCTGACTCAACCTGCCCCCCCCCCCCCCCTCTCCCCCTTCTCAGCTTCCAGAGCAACGAGATCCAGCTGCAGGGACCTGTCCCGGAACACCTCTACCACCGGTTCGTCGAGTTCAAGGGCTGGGTCGGGCCCATGTTCACGGGCAAGGGCATTCGCGGCAAGATCTTGCACAAGGTGCTGCACAAACAACACAACCGCATCTACGCCTTCAACTCGTCGACGCAGTGGGGCCAGTTCCAGGGCTCATCCGAGGACGCAGCCCTCCACTTCCTGCGCATGGCTCACTTTGACGAAGGCGGGCGCATCTTCACGTACGTCATCACCCTCGACGGCCTGATGCGCTTCACCGAGACCGGCAAGGAGTTTGGCATCGACTTCCTCTCCAAGCACACCATGCACTCGGACGTGGCCACCTACATCGCCTGCTCGGGCGAGTTCTTCATACGGCGCCTCGCCAAGCCTGATGCCCCGGAGCACCAGGGCGACCCGCACGTCAACGAGCCGACGCACCCTGCCGACGACCTCTCCAACGGCCCGCCAGAGACGACGCCGCCGGCCGACCCCAAGCACTACCAGCTCATCATCGACAACGACAGCGGCACCTACCGACCCGACAAGCACCAGCTGCCCCACCTCCGCGAGTTCCTGCAGCGGAACTTCCCAGGGCTCGGCATCGTCGCCATGCACTGGGAGGACGAGGAGCTCCAGAAGCTCAAGGACAACCAGCGGAAAATCAAGAAGAAGGAGGGCCATATGGTCAAGATGGTGCAGAACCGCAGCCCTGACTCGAGCGACGTGAGCAGTAGTGACGAGAGCAGGCTGAGCGACATGTACTCGAGCGAGGAAGAGGAGGATGCTGCTGCTGCTGCTGCTGCTGCTGCTGGCGGGGGCGGCCACTACAAGAGCAAGAAGGGCATGGCGGTGGACCTGCTGGAGGACCCGCACAGGCTGAAGGACCTGTCACTCGGGAGCAAGAAAAGTACCGGAGAGACGCAGCAGCACACCTGAAAGGTTGTGGGGAAGGAACCCGGTCGATTGGCGACCGACACACTGTGGCTGGCTTTGATTGTGGACTGGACTGGACTGGACTGGACCTTTCTTGCGTTCCATCCCCCCTTGATCATACCCGACTTAATGTTTGATTTCGTAATCGCGAGTGCCTTGGTTTAGATGGGTAACGTTTTGGATTGAGTATAACCATTGTTCTATATTATTCACAATTTATCCCTTTGCACCGCTTTGATCCATCATCTACCGAGGTTATCCTCGAGCATGCATTACGTGATACCACCTACGCGAGAATGTTCGCTCCTGTACTCCAATAGCACGCGGCATCGGATCTGCGCCCTCCCGAAATATGGTTGTACAGCAGCACTTTGGACTGTTGATATTTTCATGAGAGGCAGAGATTAGCCGTGTAGGTCAGCCGTGGTCTGCCTGGGCCTTTTCGCATCCCATCCTTCGCACTGGTATCCCCTCTCGGTATCTACTCGCAGCCCCTCCCCCTCATACCTGTGACCCCGTTCCCTACACGTGTCGACTGCCTCATTTGGTCTCGAGCATGAGCTGTAGCTAGTGGCAAGATGAAAACGGGGGGGACTTAATGTGTTGCCGCGCGGATCGCATCAGGCAGCCACTTAATTGTACAACTATGAATGTAGTTATGTATACAGAAGCCAGACCAGGCCTTGTGCAAGCTTTTGGCTGTTTGGGGATGTGGCATTTCCTCCTTTTTTTCCTTCTTCTTTCTCGCTTTCTTTTTATCCTCATTCCTTCCTACTAATACCACTCGAAGGATACTATGAAATCAACATGAAAGTCATCTCAAGATACATTCTGGTCTAGAGGAGGAAAGAAAAAAGAGGAGTGGGGAAAAGAAAGTAAATTATTCTTAGCATCATTATTTCCACAGGGGGAGGGGGGAGGGGACGAATACTACTAATGACAGCATGCATGCATGCACAGCAGCACGGCGTGTGGGTGATCCGAGCAAGGGGTAATTATGATTTCAGGTAGTAGTATTACCATTGCAGAGGGTGTTTGAAATGCGAAACTTAAGTACGCTCAGTGGTCTCCTCTTCCCCCCCTCCTCCTCCCGGCTAGAAGGCTTTCTCTATGCAATGAATTGAATGCATACCACATTCAAAGGTGTCTCATAATTACAGTAACGAGTAAATACAACCAGGAGTTCATCAAGACTCTTGAGTGATTACTGTACTCGATTTACTCCTTACAGTCTTTTCCATCATGGCGACAAGTCGACTGGACACCATGTTGGACACTCTACAGAACCGTCCTGCTCTCCTGGCCCTCGTCCTGCTCCTTGCCGTGTATGTGCTGTACGGAGTATATCTGGCCCTGTTCCGCTCCTCGGTCAAACTGCCCAATGTTCCCATCATCGGCGCAAAGGAAGGGGAGTATTTCCCTCTCCTCAGGGCACGATGGCGCAACCTGTTCAACATGGAGCCGGCGCTGAGGGAAGCATATCGGTACAAGGACGAGACGTGCATCCTGGCGGTCGCGGGCTCCGAGGACCACGTCGTGCTGCCCGTCAAGGAGTACCAGTGGTTCCTCGACAACCCGGACAACGCCGTCAGCATCGACGCCTCGGTGGCCGAGTCGCTGCAGGTGAAATACACCATCATCGACACTGACCTGTACCACAAACCCGCCCACCACTATCTGATCCCCAGGCGGCTGACCAGAGAGGTCGGCAACCTGGTGCCGGACCTGGTCGACGAGATCCGCGCCAGCATCGACGACTTCTGGGGGTGCCAGCCCGGCGAGACGCGCGAGGTGTGCATCTACACGACCATGCAGCGCGCCATCGGACGCGTGACCAACCGCATCTTTGTCGGCCTGCCGCTCTGCCGCGACGAGAGGCTGCTCAAGAACGGCATCGCCTATGCCCAGGACGTGCCCCTCAGCTCCATGCTGCTGCGGCTCCCCTGGGGCCCCCTGCGGCCCCTCCTGGCCTTGGTCTTCACCCTGCCCAACCGCATCCACACCAACCGGTTCTACGCCCTGCTGCGAGACGAGATCAGGCGCCGCCTGCGTGAGTACGAGGCCCAGCAGAGCAACCCCGACACGGAGAAGAAGGCCGCCGGCGCGGTGCCCAACGATTTCCTGCAGTGGTCCATCCAGCAGGCCAAGGAATCCAGCGACCCTTACCTGGGCCGCGTCGACACCCTGGCGGGGCGCATCCTTCTCCTCAACTTCGCCGCCATCCACACCTCGTCCTTCTCCATCACGGGCGTCCTGCTCGACCTGGCGTGCGCCGGCGCCGCCGACGGGCGCCGCTACGTCGACGAGCTCCGCGCCGAGATCGACAAGGCCCTCGCCGCCCACGACGGCGCCTGGAACAAGCGCAGCCTGGCCGACATGCCCAAGCTCGACAGCGTCATGCGCGAGTCAGCCCGCCTCAACTCGTTCGTCCCCCTGGCCTCGCTGCGCGTCGTCGTCGCCCCCGACGGCGTCACCACCCCGTCCGGCGTCCACCTCGCCCCCGGCACCAGCATCGGCACCCACGCCTACCCCGTCCTGCACGACGCGTCCATCTACCCCGACCCAGAGTCCTTCCGGCCCTTCCGCTTCGCCGAGCGCAGGCGCGTCGAGTCCGAGGGCGGCTATGTCGAGAGGGCCAGGCAGGCCTTTGCCACCACGAGCCCTGAGTTTGCGGCGTTTGGGCACGGGCGCCATGCCTGTCCCGGTCGCTTCTTTGCCTCGAGCGAGCTGAAGTTGATGCTGGCGTATGTGGTCATGAAATATGATTTCGAGTTCCAGGAGACGAGGCCTAGTAATGCCTGGGTGGGGGTGAATCGGATTCCTCCTATGAAGGCCACCATCCGTGTCAAGAGGAGGGCTCGAAAAGAATGATGATGGGTTACAAATTAGTTTGTAGTGCATGTGTACTTGAAGAGGAAGAAAAAATTGTATTTATATATGTATATATTTGTTATGAATGGTTACCTCTTGATTTCAAAATGAAATTCAATTAAACAAAAACGAGGCTTGTGAGAGTGTGGGATGAGGGCCTCACTCCTCTCAAGAAAGGAATTCAAGAGAACTGTCATGTCATTGGATTGAAACATAAACCCACAAGCGGACTCAGTACAACTAATTTACTCTTTTATATATATTTAAAGTAACCGACACTAACCTATGACCCGAGACTTGCATGAGCCAGCCACAGCACATGCACTATTCATTCCGATCATTGCCCACTCCTTGGCCCTCCGAGGTCTCATCATCCCGTCCCATCATCTCCCATCCCCTGCCGCGGTACCGCGCCGGCCAGATACCACATCGTCCAGGAGCCAGGATCCCGTTGGGGTCCAGACTATCCTTCAACCTCTCGTTGAACTTCATCAGCGCCCCATCGCCCCAGCTATACGTAGCCGCAACCTGGTCCATGAGGGCCAGGTGCGTCCGATACTCGCCGTACCCCAGCGCCGCAGCGTCGTCCACCATCGCGCGCAGACACTTGAGCGCGGCCCGGCGGCGCTCAGCATCGCCTCTGTCGTACACAATCTCCACAATCAGGTGCATCTCCCGCACGCCGACGACAAATGAAGGGAAGAGGTCGATGCCGAACTCGTCGTGCCGCCTCTTGGCCAGGTCGTACAACGCCAAGGCGTCCCGGCCGCGGATGGGGCTGACGGGCGAGAAGGCGATGTGCGCCCCGTTGGGTACCCAGTTCACCCAGCCCAGCTCCTGGATGTCCGGCACACCGGCGGCCACGCGGTCCCGTGCCCAAAAATACTCGTCTGGCGGCAGCGTCGAGGGGTCGATACGCTTACAGCCGGGCACTTTATGGAACTCGGCGTCGATCATGTCTAACTTGTGTCTTCGGATGTGCGCTGGACCGTAGGACATGCCGTAGTAAATCCAGGTGCAGTCGCCAATTGGTGTTTCTGCGGCAGCCTTGTGCACAACCTCGGGCGGGATGGGCGTGCTCTTTTTCTCGTCATCATGGTAGTAGTGTGATCGAGGCTTGCCCCTTGCTGCGATAGTCTGCGTGATGTGTCTGAGCTGGGCCACGTTCTCGAGGATCATGGAGATGCGGAGGGGGCGGATAATCTCGACCTGTGTGCGTGTGTGTATATGTGTGTAAGCTGATCGATCAGCTCTGTCTTGCCAGTCCGAGGGAGGTTGAAGCCTACGAGTTGTGCTAGATCTTCTTCCCTCTGGAAGGTATACATCTGGCGATCAAAGTTAGCTGGGTATATTGCATTAATATGCTTTATTACTCACGAAGCTCTCGTGTCCGCCGGGGTTTGGCATCAGCGTCATGCCCATCTTGGTGACGATCCCGAAGTTGGACTGTGAGAAGATGCCACTTTGTTTTGGCAACATAGATGGTATGCATCAGCAGACAACCAGCCAGCCAAGGTGCTGTAGGTCATTACTTACTCAGAGTATGGCCCGAACCCGTAAGGGAAAGCCTGCCAGGTGTTGCTCCCAGGCAGTGCGCCCATGCCGGTCCTGATGACCTCGCCCGTCGGCAGCACCACCTCCATGCCCGAGTGACAGGCCCAGTGATCACCATACGGCGTGTAGCCGACCCCACGGTCAACCGTGTTCCCGATGATGGACCCTCCACCCAGGTCAGGCGTGTCGACCCACATGTGGTCGTACCCTCTGCTCTGTAGGGCATCCCACAGGGCGTAGAAGGATACCCCCGGCTCGACGAGGCACGTGTAGTCGTCCGGGTTGATGTCTAGGATCCGGCTCATGCGGCGTCCGAGGTCCACGGTTACGGAGCCACGCACGCGAGGGGCAGCACCGCCGTAGCCCACTACAGTACATACATGTGAAGGATATCAGTAAGTCTCTCTCTACCTCTCTTCGTACGTGACGAAGGCTTCTCAGGGTGGTGGGCGAACTCACAGTTTCTCCCCATCGAGATTGGGAAGAGGGGGATCATGTACTTGTTGGCCCAGAGGACAGTCTTTTGCACCTCCTCGGTGCTGGCCGGATACACGATAGCCGAGGCGATGAATTCCTCTTCGTCGAGGACGGTCATCATGTCGTGGGTGTTTGGATCTGGCCGAGGTGTCAATGATGATGGGCTGTGTAGATGTTATTGTGTCTTGTGGGCTGGTCACTACTCACGTTCCATATACCTTTGATAACATTTAATTTTCTTTCATTTTGTTTCTTGAGTTGTTCAATTGTCGGCTGCTTTTGATAGAACAAGAGGGAGAACGGCCCAAGCAAGAGAAAATATATCTCACCATCCATCTTTGAGTGGCCTGTCGTTCAGCTCGACATGTTCAGCACCGAGCTGTTCGCGAAGATCTTGTAGAGCCTCAGAAAACTTGCCCTCGTCGATGCCCTGAGGGATGACAGGGAGCCTCTGCCTGTGGTTGAGCGGCTTCGTGCGGAGATCGAACGTCTCCTTCTTGACGCCCCTCGCCTTGTCGAGCAGGTTTGCTGGGATGCCAGAGTGTTTCTGTGAGAGCAAGGGCACATCCGAAGATGCTTCTCCTCCTAGGAAAGATGATGCTGCCATGTTTTCCTTTTTTTCTTCTTTTTTCTTCTTCTTGTTTTTGTTATCAAACACGTCTGCTGTGTATGTAGTTTACCTTTTGACAGTCCAGAGCTGGTCGTGCCCAGGAGAACAAGGAGAGAGTCTGGGAACATCTTTATAAAAGTGACAAAACCTCTCTCCTTCTCTCGACAATCACCTTTAACTCGGAATGCGGTGCAGCAGATACCCCACCAAAATCACTGAATCCGCTGGCCCGCCGGTCGGCAGATGTGTATTCCCGCGCGCGCGGAGCATCAGATGCGGGCGTTCAGAAAAGGAGGGAGCAAGGTGAATTTAGGTGGTTGAACATGGGAACAAGGTTTCGCCCTCGCATGCGGGGAACCAAGCCAGACCGCACTCGCGCAACCAAGTACGTGCAGATGATGATGCATGCGTGATGCAGGTTTCATGAAGATGACCAAAGAGGTGGTGCGTACGATTACATAAATTGTCTGCGGGGGAGAGAGACCCTCGAACAAAGGAAAGTGGCAGCCACGATGGACAGTGGTCCGTATGGCTGGTGGTCCGTACTATGGAAGGAGCCATCATGAAGTGGCACCTGACTGACTGACTGACTGACTGACTGTAGGCGTTGGTAAGTAAGTACCAGGTAGCTCCCAGTACAGTGGTGGTACAGCGATGCCTTGTGTTCCCCTTCTGGCGGGGTCAGCCCACATGTCAGTCCAAAGCTGGGCCCCTTTTCCAGGGGTCCAGCCCCTGTATTTCCCCATGGCCAACGATAACGCGGTACTGTAGTACACAGCAGGTCCATGATCAGACCAGTGACATGCTATGGACAGCATGTACTCTCCCTCCTATCTGTAGTTGGGAGCCCAGATGGGGGACAAATTGAATCTATTTCGAATATCGATATTTATATGTATATATATATATATATATGTATATGAATATTTGTATTTATATATGTATACATCAAGTCAGCCATTTTTCAGATTCCTTAGAACAAAAAAGTAGTACTTCAGTACATCAAATCCAAAAGTGGTGTGTTATCGCTATCGCTGGGCCCCAGATTGAAATCGGCCCCTGCCGAGTACCAGTAATCCATACAGGGTAGCGCGCCGTTTCAGCGAACCCTTCGGACAAGAAAGACCATTTTATTCATCCTCCACCTCGCCCACGGCCCCTAACCATGATGATTACCTTCTTCTAAGCTTCTATTTTCCCCCTTTCTTACAACATCCACGCCGCTAGGTGGATGTCCCGCACCCTCCTTTTGTTATATCTCTCTCTCCTGCGTCCTGAGCCCACCAAAGACAGGCACAGCGCCAACTCCCAAGACACTCTTTTTGCCAACATATATTCCTCTGTAGCAGACCACAAATCGGAACGGCACTCTGGGCTCGCAGACCTCCCGCAAAGACCCGGCATGGCTCGACGACAACATCTATCCTTAATACTCATCCTAGGCCTGGCGGTCTTCTTCAGCCTGACATGGTTCATGTCCTCGGGCAACTCACCCAGCGCCGAGTCCCTCTCGCCGGGCGCATACCACTATGAAGCAGCAGGGAGCGTGAAGCAGCAGCAGCAGCAGCAGCAGGGCTCAACACCCATGGGCGCCGTGGATTTAGGAGGGCTGGAGGGCATCCTGTCGGGAGGTTCCATCGCGCCCAAGCTGGGCAACGAGACCGCAAAGTATGTCCTGGTCCTCCGCCCCCTCCTATTCTTTTCCTACCTACCTACTACATGACGGGGCAGACGGGGGCTAACAGATGGGCCACTTCTTTTTCTTCTTCTCTCTCGCCCTCCTCTTAGACGCGAACTTGGCCGTGCGACATGGAAGTTCCTCCACACCATGATGGCCCGATACCCCGAACAGCCCACCGACGAGGACCAGCTCGCCCTCAAGACCTTCATGACCCTCTTCTCCCGGCTATACCCCTGTGGCGAGTGCGCAGAACACTTCCGCCAGCTGCTGGCCAAGTACCCACCCCAGGTCTCGAGCAGAAACGCCGCGGCAGGCTGGCTCTGCTTTGCGCACAATATCGTCAACGAGAGGCTCAAGAAGCCGACGTTCGACTGCACCAAGATTGGCGACTTTTACGACTGCGGCTGTGCGGATGATCCGGGCAAGGCCAAGACCGACGAGAGCGAGCTGAAAGAGTAGAGAGGGGGAGGGCCATGGGGGGCGCCCTGACATGCTAAAGAGGGGAGCGAAGGCAAAGAGGGCATAGAGAGATAGGATATCGGATTCCCTGGATATATATATATATATATACACATATGCATGTATGGAGGGAGGGAGGTAGGTGTGTTTTCTGTCTACCTTGTTCGTAGGCGAGGTGGTTGAGATCCTTCAAGCAGCTGGCGTTGGTGTTGTGGTTTGGCGCACATTGCATACGCGGTAGACCTTTTGATCATGATTATTAAAAAAATAAAAAAAATAAAAACTGCATACCTGCCTCGCGCTCGTTTATCACGAGCACATTTGTGACAGCATCGAATTAGTCTGCTCCTAGCCACAAGTCAGCGCTTGTCGTACGTAGCCGGCCATTCGCTGCCCTCGTCCAGACAACGGATAATGAGGCAGTTGAGGATTGTGAGCCATAGAATGAATGACGGCGCCAACGACACAAATTGAAAAACATTTTCAGCACGGTAAAATACCTTTGATGCATTTGTTGTCAGGTTTGAATTTCAGTTTTTCTTTCTTCTTTCTTTCCTTTCAATTGTTTAAATTTGCCTTGTCAATATTTCTCTTCCCTCCTCCGACCCTGAAGCCGCCGTTTCCTCTGGTCCGATCAGCATGACGACAAGGCCTGGCTTGCCTGCCGGGAACAGGTGCCCCTAAGCAATCGCAGCAGCGGCAGGCCGGGCCACTGCTTGGAGTGCAACGCGTCGGAGCTGCCTTGAGCTCAGTGACACTGCAGCAGCTCCAACCAGCCCCTTCTGACCATCCATCACCTTTGACCTCAACACCCAACCTTGATCTGCCTTCCATACGCCATCAACCTCTAGAATCGACCTTTCTGACAGCACAGCTTCCGACCAGCACATTGAAATTCATCTCTCTTGTGCTGCCAACCACATCTGCAATTCTCCGAACCTCCCCCCCCCCCCCGACCGCAACAATCATGGAGTTCGGCACCTCTGGAAACCTGAGCGAAGGTGACGACCCTCTCTCTCTCTCTCTCCCCCTCGCGCGCTCTCTGTTTTTCTCTTTTAGTCGTTGATCATGGTCTCGCGCGTGGCGACTGACATTCCTCTCCGCGGTAGATGGCATCCACGTCGATATGGAGAGGTTGAAGAAGGGCGAGGTCAAGTAAGTCGTCCTGGTCGTCGGTCTCTGCATGTCCAATGCTCACCTTCCCAATGCTAACAAATCATCTCGCAGTCTGGGCACCTCGATGTAAGCATGCTCGATTCCCGCCGACACACGAGCATCATTCTAACGTCCACGACAGCATGGCAGTCACCTTCAAGGATGGTGTCATACTAGGTACGACCGCAGCGCCCACCTTCTCCACTGGACAGCAAGGCTCCAGCCCTCCTCTTTGCGCGCACCCAGAAGCATGCTGACAATCCTTCCCTCCCTGCTCCAGGCGCCGACTCCAGAACGACCACAGGCGCATACATCGCTAATCGAGTGACCGACAAGCTCACCCGTGTCCACGATACCATCTGGTGCTGCCGGTCCGGCTCCGCCGCTGACACCCAAGCCGTTGCCGATATCGTTCAGTACCAGCTGGGCATGTTCCACATGATGAACGGCAAGCTGCCTACCACACAGACCGCTGCCTCCATTTTTCAGGAGCTATGTTATGCAAACAAGGACATGTTGACGTGAGTAACCAACTCGGCGTCTTGCTGTTGATTGTGTCGTGGAAGTACAAGACAAGCTTCAAACACTGACATGGTGTCTCCTATACAGCGCTGGTCTCATCATCGCAGGCTGGGACGAGCGTCATGGTGGCCAGGTCTACAGCATTCCCCTCGGCGGCTCTTTGCACAAGGGATCTTATGCCATCGGCGGATCGGGCTCGACATACATCTACGGTTACTGCGACGCACACTGGAAGGAGGGAATGGAGGAGGCGGAAGCTGTCGAGTTCGTCAAGGGTGCCCTGAAGGAGGCCATCCGGTGGGACGGCTCGTCGGGTGGTGTCATCCGCATGGTCGTGTTGACGGGCAAAGGTGCGGATCGGCATCTGTACCTGCCAGACACGGGGTACAAGGTGCGGCACCAGTAGACGTTAGGTCGATCATCGTGGCCCCGGGGCGAGAGTGATAGAGACACATATGCCAACAAAAGACGATTGGTGGTTTCGCTACGCCGATAGACATAGCAAAGACGGGGGCCCCTTGCCTTGGTGTGCTTTGATGATATGAGATAGCAGCTAGGCATGTACAACAAATAATAACATGAGAGCATTTCACGATGACAAGATACACATCCGATCGACCACCTCAATTCGTCTTATATAGCGCACCCCTCCGGGCCTAACTACACAAAAATAGCCTGTCCCATTGTAGTCATACAGTAGCCAAATCATTCAGCAAAGAAAAAGAAAGAAGAAAAATGGAAACAAGGAATAGAACACAGCATGTTTTTCCCCCTTGGACGATGGATGGATGGATGGATGGAGGGAGGGAGGGAGGAACGGACCGCCGAACTGTAGGCGGCGCAGAGCAGAGCTTAGCTAGGTGCTTAGACGAAGGGAGGGGATCCAAGCCCTCTTGTTTTTATTTATTTATTTATTTATTCATTTATTTATTTTTATGATGTATACATACTTGCCTACTTTTATTTGCAGATCATCGTAGTGGGATTTCGGGGGGGCAATAGGTATAGAGTCGAGACTCGAAGACTCGGAATGATTTACTTCCAAAGTCCTCTACAGCTGATGAGACTTTTCATTTATTTTGGTCTTTACGATGTGTCACTCCGGGACTGTGGTTGACACACAAAAGTATGTGGTGATCAAGGGAGGTCAACAGACTGCTATATTGTTGTTGTGAGAGCATCATCACCCATCATCAGAAGAGAAAGAAGCCTGTGAAGGAGATCCCAAAGCCTCGATAACAGAACAACCTTCAACGCCAGACTAGCATGGTGTAGCTCAGACCAGAAAGGAGAACAAAAAAAGAAAATCATCAGAACACCCCCAAGTCTTTCTCTCTAAAATCTTGTTCATGACTCCCGACGCATAGGTACCACCCTTGTCGCCCTTGTCGCCCCCGAGACCCAATTTCCAGTACCATCCTCATCATCCATGCACATAACATGCCCGCGGAAATAATCATACAAGCAAGGAAGAAAACCCGACACCTACCCCAAGGTCTGTGTGCGTGTGTGTGTCTTTTTGCTCCCCGGCAACCTCGTCCCCGTGCCTCGTCCCGTCTTTCTTTCACCACTCCACCATGTTCGTGACTGCGGATGCGAACAATCATTCCGTTGTTCTTCGTCTACGGTGGTACGAAAGGACCGCTGCCTTCTAACTGGTAATCCGCGTAGAGAACGTATCCGACAAAACGAGTGCGCCCGGGTCAGATCCCGAAATGGAGGCCACACACAGCATTGCCCTGTCGTAGGTTTTCTTGGACATGACTCTAGTAATCGTCACAGCATACGAGTTGCACGACACAGCCATGTGGTCTCCAAACTGCCTGCAGGCCCAGAGAGAGGGTCAAGATACAGCCGAGAGCTACATGTAAGGGAAAGAATCATTGCCCCCAGGAAGCAGTAGCCTAAGCAGCTCCTGTGGCCGCGGCTGGCGCAGGCGTCGTGTCAGGAGCTGTAGCCTTAACTTGGCTGGAAGTGGTGTTGGTCGTCCGTGGTCGGTGACCGACCACATCACGGGCATAGAACTCCACCAACATGGTTGCATATGCCTCCAGATCCTCGACAGGAACGGCGAGGCGGAAATCATTGAGGACAAGGAATTGGATCTCGAGGTGGTTGAGCTCTGCGAGGGGCAGACCACCGACCTGTTGTGTCACTCTCTACGTTAGCGGCAAATATATACAGCAAGACGCAATACCATAGGGGCCACCGGGGAGAAGAAAAAAAGGAAGGAAAAAAGGAAGAAAAGTAAAAAAAGTACCTTTGCGTATCTCGAGTTGGTGTAGAACACATCGGAGAAGAATTTGCTTGAGCACGTAACCCCAGCAATAATCAACCTATGGATATTGAAACTGTCCACGACGAAAAAGGTTGGCTGGCTCACTGCCGAGACAGGCTCCCTCCCACTTGCGTTGTGCCTGCCGTCCGCTGACGGTCTCCCAGAGACTGGGGCCTGCTCGTCATCAGAGTCCGAGTCGTCAGCTATATCTTCGTCCGCGTCGCTATCGCTACTTTCATCGTCGTCGTCGTCGTCGTCGTCGTCGTCGTCCTTCATGACCACATCAGTCTGGACGGGATCTGGAGGTTGGCCCTGCTTCTTGGCCTCTTCGGACTTCATGACCAGATCATTGACCCGCTCGGTCATTCGATCGAAGTAGACCAGCAGGCTCAAGAACACCTCGTACGTGGTGGGGCAATACTTGTGTATCCGGCTCAGATAGCTCAGGATGGTGATCGCCGGAACATTCTTGCCATGGAAAGCCAGGACACTGCTGCTAAGCGGGCTCATGCTGTGCTCGCTGGCCGAGCCGTCGTTTTGTGCCTGGGCCTGCTTGACGTGGCTGGCATTCCGCTCGATAGCGTTACGGCTCAGCGCGTCGTGCTGCAGGTCGTTTGTCGTGGTGATTTTGGTCAGGAGCGCCGCGACCATCTCGATGATATCGCCGATAGGCATGGCACTAATCTCGTATTTCTTGGCCTGCAGCGGAGGGTCGTTGGCACCCGTCCTATTCATCTCGGTTCTCGCCAGGGCCTCGATATGGGCTAGGTCGCGCACGTGGATCGTCTGCTGCTGGGTCGCTGCATCCTCCTCCTCCTCCTCCTCCTCCTCCTCCTCCTCCTCCTCCTCGGCGGCGGCGGCTAGGTTCGACTCGACCTGAGTCGATCCGTCCCATTGATCACCCGAGTCGGAAGCGGGCGAAGGTATGGTCTGGTTCACATGGGCTGCTTGTGGGCGGCCCTGGGTATGCGCTGTCGCCGGTGCATGACCGTCAGATGGTACGTCTGCGGGTCTCTGCGCCGAAGAGTGCGCTGAGGGGTCCATGTATGCCTGCTTGTGCTCATACTGGGATGGGGCATCCAGGTGGTCGTCGGATCGGGATGGGCCTCCTGCACTGCCCGAGGGCGAGGAGGAATCAGGTGGCGAGGGCAGCCGTGAGGCGCCAGTTCGTTGGCCAGTGGCGGCAGGGTTTTCCCACTCGCTCTGGGCCTGTGCAGGGTATCTCGCTGGGGATCGTTGTCGGCTCGAGGAGGAACGGCGGGGGGTAGAGTCTCGTGAGTGGCTGGTGGAGCGGTAATGGGAGGAGTCTTGATGTTGTTGCGAGTATGGCAGGCCCTGGGTAGCAATCATGGTGTGGAAACCTGCCGAGTGGGATGCGCCGTAGTCTCCGATTAGCGTGGCCATGTCCGTCACAGTATAGTCTCGTTTTGACTCCTTTCCGTTGGAAGTCAAGGGCCTGACGGGGTCGAGGGCAGGAAGAGGTCGGTTTTGTTCGGACGACGGGAGTGGCTTGAGGAGGTAAGTTGGTAGGGAGGGAGTCGTGTTCTTCGATTATTAAACTGAGAAGATAATGATGCTTTATATCTTGCTGTTGCTACGGTCAGCTCGTTCAGAATCACCCCTTCTCATTTTTTTGGGGGGGGGGGGGGTTGGTGACGATGAATGGCAAAAGAGCAAACGCGCGCTGGTTGGTGATGATTGTGATGCGATGAAATGAAAAAGAAAGAAAAAGAAGAGTCCATAGTCGAGATTCTGGCCATGCTGAAAGCAGCTATAACAATACAACACTTGTTGTCCCTGACAGCCAGCAAAACAAGGAGCCTCGAGATATGCATCCAGGCAATGGTGCAAGGTCGTCTGATCGCGACGGTATTGATGTGGCGAGCAAGCCGTTGGCTATTGTGGGAGAGATAGGGCCACACTATGGCAGCGCGCGAGGGCAGCTTTTTTCTCTTGGTTTTTTTCTTTCTTCTTTCCCCAACAGGTGCCGGTGCTTTCCTTTGGGCGTATATAAAAGGGGCGAAGCCGCCATCGGACTTGGCGTGAGGTCCTTCTTTATCTTCAGCTCCTGGTGCGATGACGTGACCTGCCAGACGGCGACAACGTGGCGACAGGACAACAAGGAGGAAACCGATGAGTGTCGCAGCGATCGATGCCCAGGCGTATATTTGCGTAGACAAGAGGTCGTCAGATAGGACAGGACTCTCTTATCTTGTCTATCGGCAGCAGTCGACGAGCTGTTGATACTGGTGGTGGTGGTGTTGGCGCTGACTTGGTGGTCTCAACCCCAACCAACCAATCGACGTCACATTTGGTCGGTGATGATAACGTGGACAAGGCGCCGTGCGAGGGATACAGCTGTGATAAGACGGTTGTCGTGGAGACCAGGTTGGGGATGGCGACGGGCTTGGGGCGGGCGACAGGGCGCTTGGACAGTGGGACGATGATGTCGTGGTCTGCGCGAAACCGTCTCTCATCTCTCATGTCCCTGTTCTCCTCCTCCTCCTCCTCCTCCTTCTCTCCTCCCTCTCCCGTCTCCATGCTCCCCAGCTGCAGTGACGGCATGGTGCCTGACCAGGAAGGGACGAAGGCCAAGAAATACAACACGCGATAGACAAAAATAGAAAGGAGGAAAAAAAAGAAGAGGGAATAAGGAGAGGCGAGGCGAGCACAGGCCAGATCGGATCAGACCAGAACCAGCCATCATCGTCATCATGAAACCCCAACCGAGCGGCAGAGATAAGGAAAGATACAGTCGACATACCAGAACGATATCGTAACAACAACAACAATGGACTCGCTGAGACCAACAAGAGCACGCAAAAAGGAAAAGAAAAGGAAGAAGAGAGGGAGGGGGGGAACCTCCTCAAATCTACAAGGTGAGGACGGTCGAAGTGAGGGGGGGAGGTCGATGTCTGCCCTTCTTGCCGAAAGAAAGAGTGGTAATTGCAGTTGTAAAGCTGGGCGGTGGTCGTGGTGGTTGGTGGTTGGTGGTTGGTGGTGTGGGTGAAGTGTTTGTGTGGGAAGGAGGAGGACGACGAGAAGGACAAGGAGAGAATGGAGAATTCAATCTAGGGTGCCAGGACGGGACAAGCACAACCTTAGCACGAGAGGGGGGGGGGCAATAGGCAAGGGGACAAGGGCATGGTTTGGTTGGGTGAGGAGTTGGGTGAGGAAGGGAGAGGGAGAGAGAGGGAAAGCAGGATGACACAAGCAGGTGCTGCCAAGCGGCAAGCACGAGAATGTTGCGGCTGGGGCCAACCTTGGTTGGGTGGAGGGCGGGCGGAGAAGGTCGGGTAGGTACGTCTGTAGTGCAGTGCGTGCCTCCTGCAAACGGGGGTGCGGGGGGGGCTCTTGCGGCACTGCGGTAGTACTGCTGGTAGCGCTGAGGTAGCACTGTCGGTACGAGCCTGACAAGTGTGACAGGGCCTTCCACATTCCCCCCCCCCACCCCACTGCCCACCCACTGTAGGCCAGCTTTACGTCCCCTCCTCTGGTGGCGTTGTCTGGTTGAGAATGAAGACGTTTCAGGGGGCCCACCATCACCTTAGGCTATGCATTACCCACACATCTGTTGGAGTCTAGACTTTTTTCTTTTTTTCTTTTTCTCTTCACGAGGGGACCAGACCAGACCTGAAAAAGAAGAAGAAGAAAAAAGGGCCTTTCCCACTTGACCCAACACAACCCCTCAAAACCCCTCAAACCCCTCTTTCGACCTCGCCTTTCGCCTCTTCAACTGCTGCACTGATGACATGGCATATGGGCTGACCCACCAACTCAATTCAAACTTGGATGGGGGGAGGAACCGCTTTTTGCTTTGTGCTTTGCTGCTTTGTTCACACACACACACTCTCTCTCTCTCTCTCTCTCTTCAGCGGGTCCTGATCTAATCTGGGCATCGATGGTGCAGGGGGGGTGGGTGGAGGAGGTGAAAATGACTGGGGAGGAGGGAGGGGACGGCCGATCAGAGGGCAACAAAGCAGCCTGACGCAACACGCAGCCCACCCACGGGCTGTGGCGACGAATCTCAACTGGCGAGAGAACCTGCGACGAGGATATCTCAGCTATGACATAATAACCCCCTGGAGCCGAAAACGACCAAATTTCTTGCTCGTGCTCACCGTCTTGTCTGTTCTTGACATCGCCCCTCCTCCGTCTTGTCCTTCGCGCGCTGGCTGCGGTCCATTACAGGATTAGAGTATGCTTAAACTTCTGTGAGGGTCTGTCTAAATGTCTCATCGTCGTCCAGATTATGGGACCAAATACGGGCTTCACTCTCGCCACCTCCACTTTGTACAGCGGCACGGCGGAAACTGCGGCACTTCTCAAATCTTTGACCATCCATTTTCACCACATGTCAAATACTACTACATATACTATACACCACCCTAAACAACTCTTGTCTAACTTGTTTGCACAGTATCATGTCTGTCCTCTTCATCGCAGGCCTCCTCTTCATCTTCACCGACATCGAGAGCTTACATTCCTGGTTTTCCCATCTCAAGAAGGATGGATGTAGAGGGGGGAGGAGAAATGGCGACTCGTGTACTCGTTAGTTGGCTTAGGTCGCCCGCCTTGTTAGATGGACGAATCCAGCACAATTGTTGCGGAACGTGCTGGCCTGAACAACCCCCCCCCCTCCACCCCACCCCCTCCTTATCCCCCTGCTGAGCCTTTTCTCATTTCTTTTTCTTTTCTTATTTTCTTGTCTTTCCCTCTCTCTTTCTAGTTCCGTTTTTCTTTTTTTCTTTCTCTCTTTTCTCTCTCTTTACTTTTCCATCTTCTACTTCTGCCTCTTCTTCCCCCCCCCCCTTCTTTTTCCGGAACAGTCTACTATAGTAGTACAGGCTATATAGTCCCTTCAAAAGCCGCGCCAGGCTAGACCCTTATTTCATAGTCTGTAGGGGCGACCCCTAGACAATTAGGTAACAGCCATGTCCCAGCCGCGTCTTCGTTACTATTTTTATGATCCTTTTCTTCAACCCAAATAATACACTCTTGAATCAAGGGTAGTCGATGTTCCAGGGTCTACTTACAGCGCTACAGTACCAATAGTACCGTCTGCATATCGTGATGACTGTTTATATATCCAGGTCAAATCATGTTCCTCCAATTCGCTCATCAAGGGACTGACAACGAGACAAACCCTCCCTGAGATCAGCGCTTGTAGCTTAATAATAAGAAAAAAATATAAGAAAAAAAGAGAAGTGGGCCATGACGGGCATAAGCTCTTTAGGTCACAACATGTTCAGTGTGACACACGTCACACAAAAAATAAATGATAGCCTTTCAAAAGATCTACAGGGGCGCGACGCCTCTGGACGGGGGGAAATGAGACAAGGACCAATCAACTTCATTATCCACCACTCCCATTGATGCCTGCATCCTGCGCTGTACAAGTTTGGCATTGGCCCTGTTGAACTTGCCACAAGAACCTCTTCAGGTAACAATACACTTTGTCCATAGGTTTCTGTCCAAGTCATAATTAGCTTGAAGAGTCTGGCATCAGTCTCCTCATTGGTCATTTTCACGGAGCACCATGGGCCACAAGTGGTGTATCATGGGCAATATTTACCCACCAGATAGAAAGAAACAAGAAAAAGCATGAGGAGAGATTGTCTTATGGTTTTGATGTCACAACAAATGAACCGCCTCGCCAAACTTGGGGATGGAGGAAGTAATGATTAGGTCAGCTAATGCATGCGTATCCCTTCAACCTCACAACATGCTCTGCTCCGTCTGGAATACTAAGTGCCCTACATCAATCGCACCTAGGCATTCCAAGGATTTGGAATATGGAACTCCGAGTGTCTAATATCCGTTGGTCTTATGTCCATTGGTAACACTGACAGTACCTAACGTGGGAGTCTTCGGACTTAGATGCGGAGGTATAAGCCAACATCACAAGGACTTAAGAAATCATCTCCGGCCTGTGATAATGAGAAGTCTTGCTCTCAGGTCTTGTAGATGCAAGGAATCTAGTATAGGATTCAAAAAAAAGTGTGTATATATAAGTATATATATGACGAGGGACTCCCTGAGATGATGTGGAATGTGCTGCTTCCCATTATCTCCTTAGTATCTGACAACTTCGAAACGTCCTCTTCATATAATAAAACCACTACTAAAATCTCAAGAGCCTAAAAACCAGTGAGAATCACTATCCCAATGGCTCAAAAACGCATCTTCATGACTGGTGCCTCCGGTTACGTCGGCTCCGTAATCACAGAGTTCGCCATCGCCAAAGGCTATACCGTCCGTGGGCTGTCGCGCAACGAGACAAGCGATGCCAAACTCGCTGCACTCGGCGCCACCCCCGTCCGCGGCAGCCTCGAGACCTTGGACGTGCTCGAGGCGGAGGCAGCCAAGGCTGACTTCGTCCTGCACCTTGCGCACACACTTTCCCGCATGGGCTTCAACACCCCCTACGAGAAAGTCCTGGCCATCGACCGACCAGCCGTGACTGCCATGGTTACGGGCCTCAAGGCCTCCGACAGCACAGACAAGTCCCTCGTCACCACCTCTGGAACACTTACCGTCCTCCCGGATCCCGATGGAAAAGAGACAGACGAGACGGCGCCGATCAAGACAGACACCCCGGTGCCACGCCACAAGTGCTTTGAGCACGCCCAGGCCGTCACCGCCGGGACAGATGTCAAGGCCATGTGCGTCCGCCTTGCCCCCTTTGTCTACGGACGCGGGGGCTCTGGGGTCAAGATGTTCCTCGAGGGCGCCGCCGCCGCAGGAATTGCTTCCTACATCGACGACGGCGCCACGCGCACGACGACGGTGCACGTCGATGACGCGGCTAGGCTGTACCTGCTCGTGGCGGAGAAGGGGAGGGCTGGCGAGGAGTACAATGGGAGCGCCGAGACGAACGTGACCATGAAAGAACTGCGGGAGGCGATGGGCGAGGTCCTGGGCGTTCCTGCGGTGTCGCTGAAGAAGGAGGAGGCGCTCAAGAAAAACCTGCCGGCTTTCCTTGTCATGTTCTTGACGAATGAGAACAGGGCGAGTGGTGGGAAGGCAAAGAGGGAGCTGGGCTGGAACATCGAGATGCCTGGGATCCTAGAGGACGTGAAGAATGGCTCGTATGTTGCTGTTGCGGAGGAACTCAAGAAGAGAAAGTAAAGAAAGGCCGCAGTCTATCCCTCAGCTGCCTTTTATGATATCGTATGTATATGGTATTATTGTAAGAGGTTCTTGGCCCATCGCATGATCACTTGGGGCTGTCGCAAAGGACTACACGTGGAGTATAAACAAATACAAGACGGCGAATGAACGAACGAATGAACTTTTCCAGATCAGTTTGTACGCAAGCACTAAAAGATATATTGAAGTCTCGCGCATGTTGCCATTGCCCTCTAAGTACTCAGAACGGCCACTCTTATGGTGGTCTAACAGATAATTTGTATCTTTTATGGATATTTAATTTTATCTGATATTATATAGAATGGATTTGCCTAGACTTGATAATCGGGTAATATCTCAACTGCTCGATTTTCCCCTGGGCATGCTCTGCTAATCACCTGGACGTCAGCAGTGCAGTGATCAGTGAGAGCCTCGAAGAAATCAGATTTGCTGGAAACTTGTTCTTATTCAATAAAATGGAAAGCGAAGATTGACGCCTAAAGGGCATATATTTATCGATCAAGCACCTGACAGAATTATGAAAATGCTGTCCTCAGACCTGAACAGCATCTAGTAGTACAAAGCCATTTCACAATACTTTGAAAATTTCATAGCATTACTAGTTAAGTAATCTTGTGAGATTTTCAATCCACGGCAGTATGGCTGTGCATCAGGTTTTGTACAATGGATCTGCATAATGTGCACGGATAACACCTTCACTCGGGCATCGTCGCCCGGCATCACACAATAATGACCCCACCATAGGAATATTCCCTCTTCTACATGACTTCACTCGGAAATAGTTTCCGACAAGATGAATTCTAGACTTCTCGACTATCCTGATTTCTTCTTTTTTATGACATTATGCCTGCCGTCTTCCTGTCCACCGAACGAGAGCGAGGTTGGTCTCCTTCCTATTCAGACTTAGACTCGGGGTTCGAAAAGTTGACTGATATCACCTTCTGTCTCGATTTGCATCTAGAAAGTCTCAAGAACAATTCCGTGGAGTTCAGTAATATAGGAAACATTTCACGTAGACCACGTACGGGAAGGATTTTGTTTTCTTCTTCTTTCTTCTTTTCCCTTGATTCGGAACGATTTAGTGATTTGTACAAGGTTGGACTACATTTATTTCAATAACTAAGGAGACGCCGCAACAATGCTAGGCATGTAATTGACAGCTGACAATTCATTCATATTCTTCTCGTCAAGCATTAATAAGTACAAAATTTGTGGGAGGGAGTCTTGAGAATTATCCGCACCGGCCTACCAAGTTCCTGGATCCTGACGTGCCACGCTCATGCAGGCCCGGTGAAATATTTTCAGCCTCGAAGAGGCAAGTGACATCCTAACAACGCGTGCTTCTGCCCTTGAAGGGGCAGCCCACACAAACATCATCGATCACCAATCCACTCTTCTACTTTCCATCCCTGTCAGCTTCACTGTCGGTTGAGTACAAGCTCCTTTGACTCCCGGGCATGCCGCACATGTTTCCCTCAGCTGCGTCTCTATGCGTCTTCGCCCTGCATCTCTCTCTATTTCGTGGCCATCATTCATCCTCGGTGTTCAGATCATCCTGCATGGATCGGTTTATGCAGATATGCATGGTACCATACTTTGTTGCGCTTGAGACATTCGGTCGAGTAGTTCAGCTACTCTATACACTACTACCAGGGGGGGCCATCAGAAAGAACCACCCCGCCCAAAAGCCTCGGCGTTTTCTTATTGTCTTCTTTCGGTCTTTTCCCACACGGCCAGAGCATCAAATCCTTCCAGACGATGACCGGCGTTCACCACCGTGGCTCCGACAGTGCTACGTACGCAGCCCACAGCTGATCAGCTGAGCCCTTTCGTTGTCGCCCTCACTCTCAGCCCAAGCCCAGCCCAGCCCAGCTGCCTCGTCGCCTCGCCCTGGCCTGCTACCTAACAGGCGAGGTAGATGGTCGTGCGGTAAAGGAAGAAGGAGAAAAAAATGACGACGCCCTTCAGGGCCGTCTCGAGATCCAGCGCCGTCAGCAGCGCCGGGACTCCGCCGGCGTCCCCTCGCCTGCCAGCACAACAGGATCCCGTCCTCTCGAGCTCAGCACTGCCTCGTCGAGCCCCATCTGAGGCTGCTACTACCTCGAGCACCACCGCGCGGACTCCGTCCCGTACCCTGTCTCCTCACTCTCCTGCATATGGCCGACAGCCTTCGTCGCGGAGCCTGCGCACACAAACTCTCACGAGGATCGCGGGCATCTCGTCGACATCAACACCACGGACCCGACTTGCCAGAGGCGGACCACCCAGGGTCTCAGTTCGAGAGAGAGCACGCCCTCGACGACCGCCTGTGGATCCCCCCAACCTCGTTCGATACCACTGGTCCACGGTTGTCCTCCTTGTGCTCTACCTCCCGCTGCTCGTCATCCCCTGGGTCATCATCTGCGTCCTGGACGTCAAACCTCTGACGTGGTATGGAACCTCATACCAGGTCTCTGGGCAGTACACGACGAACGATATCGCATGGGTGCCACGATGGGTGCGGGCCTCCAACATCCTGGCGTGCTTGTCGTCTGCATTGGCATTCCCTGTGGTCACTGTTGTCCTTGCTCATGCCTCTGTTGCCTTTGTGCAGAATGTCCGTCCTGGCCAGAAGATCAGCGCACGGGAGCTGCTCTCCCTGGCGGACCAGTGCTGGATCAGGATCAACGGTGACCGAAATACGTGGTGGGCAAGTGCTGGTGCTACCCTAGTTGTCTTGAGTGAGTTGGAATCCTGGAGACTTGAAAAAAGGACAGCTGGAGAAGGCCCTGCTAACATGGGAGGACCAAATGTTGCAGGTATGATCATACCTATGTTGCAGATCTCGGCTGTGCGCGTCGAGCAGATCCAGATCGCCACATGCAGCGATGTTCCATACCCAAAGAATGACAATGCCGCCTGCCGCAGGCCAAGAGACATTGGTTATGTGGTTGGCGGTTATGACCCTGAACCAGCAGACATGGCCATGACGCCTGGCAACCTGGTGGCCCGCAAAGTTCGCGAGCAGCTGCCAACCTTCTCAAACCTGGACAGCCTGAATCACATCTGGCCCGAGACCGCTGGCCAGGGCGACAACTGGGCTGCAGATCTAGGCAATACCCTCTACTACTACCAGAAGACGAGCATCAAGAACATCCCGTTCTACGTCAGCGCGTTCCCCCAGACATTCAACACCGGGGTGCTACGAGAACACGCCATCAGGCTCAATTCGACAGCATCCTGCGAAATTGTGCCTCGATCATCCTTCCCGGATGAATGTTCCGGACCTAACCCACTCGCTGGAGAGTTCAGCAACAAGGAGACAACAAACCGTTTCTGCGTTCCAGGAAACCACATCCAAACGCCTTGGACGATAGACAGAAACCGGCAGGAGATTGTGGAGGATTTGTGGGTGGACAATTACATCCCCTATGGGAGCCTCATTGCGAACATGTCCAGCTTTGCGATGACGGCAATGAACAATCTCACCGTTCACTGCGTGGCTACGACGACCCGAGGCTACTTCGAGCTTCCCGATGACCACAACGGAGGGAATGCTGGAGAGTTGCTGGAATATTGGCCAAGCCAGGCCGTGCTTGAGGCTGACTTTAATGATGTCGAGGCTTTGTCTACGAAGCCACCTGCTGAGTCGTAAGTTTGGTCCAAAGAAGAAGAAGAAGAAAAGAGAAAAGAAAGAAAAGTCAGAATTTCCTTGTCTATTGGAGCGCTAGAAATCTCACAAAACATTAAATTGGCCAGCAATCCTCGCAACACCACAGACGTGCTTCTTTTCCGCTACGGAGCCGACCCTTTCGACAGCTTTAATGAGACCACTCCGGGGCCCTTGACCGTCCTCATCAACGCCATGCTGGGAAATGAGTCTTGGTTTTACCAGATTCAAAATGCCAGCACTATACAGGAACAGCGCGATGGCTTCGTGGCTGCTTGCCTGCGGGGTCTTCCGTTCTCGACATACACTGGCTATTTTCGAAACGGATTTGCCACGGCCAATCTCGACTGTAGCTATTTGAATTATCCAGGCAAGGTCCCCAGCATGACCTCGGAAAGTTACAACCTGAGGGCCTACAACCAGACAGATGCCCAGATCATTGGCGATGTCAGTAAGCTGGTGGCAGAGTGGTTCTCCGGCTTTGGATATAACACAAGCACCGAAGATACGCTGGAGGCGGGCATGTACCTCGCCAACGAGGCACTGCTGTTACTTACTGCAGACTCATCCAAGATCGACAGCGCTCGGCCCATCTACATCAGCAATGGAACGTCGGTCATCAGGCCAAACATGCGAAATCCGTCCAAGGCTATCGTGTCGTTTCTGATGCTGGCCGAGATGGTGGCACTGATCGTGCTGGCCGTCTTCATCTATCGGATGCCCACGTTTGGGTCGAGGCTGGATGCAGTCCACATAGCGACCATTGGATCACAGCTGTCCAGGCAGACTGGCACAGAATTACCGCCGCTGGGGCTGAGGCCTCGAGGACTGGCGCGACAGAAATACCTGAAGAATCTCGAAGAAACCGACGGTCTCGTTGGTGTGCAGGAAGAGGTGGAGCTCAACCCCCTGACGAGAAGCTCAATGGTCAGCCCCAGAACTTCTGCCACATTGACGCCAGGGGGGTCAGGCCTAAGCTACCCTCCACCGCAGCCGCAGGGGCCATCACCGTACTCACCAGCTTCCTCGATCCATGGAGCCCAGCCTAGGCCGCCTGGTGGTGTTCACCCGAGACCAGGGCTCAGAGTGCACTCCTTTGCGAGCACCGCACACACAGACGACGAGATCACATCGGCACTTGACGCTGTGTCTGAGGTCAATGACCCAGACGCACCACCAAAATATGGAGACGTCGTCCAGGCAGATGCCCAGAGGGCAGCCGCAACGGCACAGCACAGGAAACTGGTCGTGGGCGGATCAGGGAGGATCACGCGAGAGATGGCGATGCAGCCGAGACAGCCTCGCGTGGCCAGGACGGTGTACAACACGAGGCCAAGGGCGTTGTCTCGAGCTGGAGGGGTTGCTAGCCCTATAGATTCTCGGATAAGGAGCAATAGGAGCTCTGTGATTGGCAGTCAAAATGTTCGGAGTTCAAGGGTATTAGCATAGGGAAGGGTTCACGAAATTCTGGGGGTTGATATCATAGCGATGTAACAACTGATGGGTTTTTCTTTCTTTCTCTTTTGAACCTCGGATACTCCTTTATATTTATCATAGATACCCTTCATTTGACACATGATACTAATAGAACTATTTCTTTTCCCAAAATACCTCCACATTGTCATTAATACCATTCAAGAAGATTCTCGAGTATCTGATGAGCGTTTCAAATGTACATATAATTTTTTACAAACCTGCTCAACAACAACACAATTAAGAAGTTCTGTCGTAAAGTACATTTATCCAAAAACTGTGCTGGTACAATCCACCAGTCCTATCTCGTCCACGCCGAGAAGTGCCATCTTCTCGAAGGCACTTGCAAAGTCCGTGTTCCATGTAGCCTGGCTGTCTCTATACTCGATCCACGCGGCATTGGTCACGTTGTTCTCTGCAAGATCCTGGTCGGCGGCAATGGTGGCGGGCTGTGTGCCGTTGAGGACCTCGCCGTAGTATGTTGGGCTGTCCAAGCTGTCTACGGTGCTGTCGAATGCAACACCAGAGAGGTTTCTGGCGGCAGAGTGAGACCCGACGAGGGCGACGAGCTCCTTGGCAGTGAAGCCCTTGGCCTCGAAGCCGGCGATGAGGGTCGTGGCGTCTGTGTTGGGACCAGGAATGGCGGTTGGATTGGCAGTCGAGTTGTCCGTTCGGCCAACTTTCACCGTCATCGTTGGCCCTGGAGGGCATTGCGCCACGGCGATAGCTGAGATAGGGTTGTCAGTTGAATTTTGGCCATGACTGTCATAATCGAGACACATTCTCAGGCTTAATATAAGAACCAGGAGAGGGAGAGCAGCTTACCACCCGCGACTTGTATCAGATCTGCCACGCTGACATTGTATTCAGTGGCCTTGTCACCCAGCGTAGTGCAAAAGTCCACGAGTTGTGCGTTCTCTCCGCGTGTTGCACATTCGTTGCTGAGGATGATCGACCCATCACAGGCCCCGGCATAGCAGTCGTGGAAAGGCAGGCGAATAGCTGCCCGGGTGTCGTTGTTGCATGTTGAGAAGAGATTAGACTTCAGGTCTGAGGCGACAGTGCCCCAGATAGCAGGGCATTGGGCATGGGCAGTGGCAGCCAGTGCCGTGGTGGTGAGGAGGATGATATTGGGGTGCATCTTTATTACGATAATATTGGAGCGAACAAGGTCATACAAAATAGGTGGTGTGATAGTGAGAAAGAACAAAATTCGGAATGCAGTCCAACGAGTGACGATTACGACAAGAGATACAGTTGTAGAGTTGAGTTTATACCACATATTCAGTGCTCACGAAGAGAGGAGAACTATTTCACTTTATACAATTTTCCTCGGTATGATTTTTCACCTAGTAGTCTCTTGTAAGTTCTCATCAGCGTTGTCGACCACGTCTCGGCTCCGCAGCCCCGGAAACACTGCTAAACATCAGCCCTTCGGGGCGATCTAGAATTAGGATACAAAACGATATCGGTTCGTGCATGTGGCTCTCAGACTGTTAGCGATATTAAGGTCACAATGATTGCGCAAGCCTTGAGGCCTTTGCGCATCCGCAAGAGAAACATAGTCTCAGCTAATCAACACGCCCGATCCCGGTGATAGTGTTGAGCCCTCACCGCTACCGGGCTTTTACTATTATCGTCAAAGTCTTGGCCATGTGATCTTCAGCTCTGTTGTAAATTATGGCAGGGAATGCTGGTCAGACATCTGTGCTTGTCGATCAAAGTTACGAGGCCCTTACTGTACGCGGGACCAAAGCGTGGCAGAATTTATTATGGGGTTGGCAAAGAACTCGAGACACATTAGAACGTGCTCAGATATATCCCCACCACGAACGTTGCGTACAGCTCAATTCTCGTTCCAGGGTGCAGTCTAGACGTGGGCCAGAGAAACGATCAAAGCTCTGCCACGTCTGCAAGAAACGCAAGCCACGTCAAGAGAGGCGGATACAACGCTCCTGAAATGGGGCGTTTCCGAGTCGTTTTAGTCTGACCGTCGCAAGGGGGAGGGAAGAGAAGGGGGGGGGGGATGTAAGTACAGTAGAGTAATAAGCTTACAATGATAGGCCGAAATGAATACAAAAGCTTTTTAAAATCATCCAAAGTGATCGGCGCTGCAGTGCTCGGCCCATTCCACAAGTCGTGCGCTCGAAACGAGACTCCAGCATAGTGTGTGTTGGATTTGAAGATCAATGGCGCCGGACTGTATGACTATGCAGGGTTTTGCTCGGGCCGACGATCTATGGTAGTCAACATAGTATCTGTCTCTGGCTGGCTGCGTCTCTACGAGATCGTTCTCGTTAGCTAGTGAACACCATTTGCGACAAAAGGCGTAGATGAACTGTGTCCTCGAATCTCGTTGCCCTCGTACTCACCCAGGTGATGGATGCGTAGGGGTATACGCCCAGCCGCCAGCCGCCAGCCGCCCCCCCCCCCCCCCCCTTTTCTCCTCTCCCAAGGATTTGTTGGGTGATATTAGCGCAGCTACCAGTACGAGGGCTACTTACTATTGAACTTACGCTTCGGCCGGGTTGATAAACAGAGTTTTTGATGGTAGGTCTAGCTTTTCCCCCTCCATGCAAATTTAGGTATAATAGGAGAAATACTACGACGGCCTAAGAAACGACCATGAGCGCCATGTTTACCCTCGATGAACTCTATTCCCGGTGTCGCGGACCACCTAGCAAGCTAGCCACTGATGCTTCGACCAGAACACGCCGATGATATTCCAGTCGTCTGCTGCTGGCTTTGAGATTGGCAATCGCCTAGAATACATGTTTGATTTGTATGGCCTGTACTATAGAATCCGCACCTGTCCAAGGCGTACCCGAATACCACATATGGATAGAAAGCAAAAATGTCTAACTCCCTTTACTCGCTCCTATATCTCTGTACTCTCTGCATCGAGTGTTTCTCGTAGTATCAAGATCATCCAGCGTGACGACGGAGGCATCTATTCGTGTTGAGTAACTTATAAAGTATCATGAATGATTTATAGAGACCCCGATCTTCTCCTCGTCATCAGCCACTTCTCGCTTCCACAACAGCAGCGGCCTTTTCTTCACATCCTCACTCTGCTCTACCGTCCGCTCACCATCTCCAAAGAAGGGCTTGAACCACCGGTCATAAACGGCCCACGTGACGTGAAAGAAAGTGTCCATGACCAGGCCAAGCCAGACCGGCACCTTGCCATCGTCATCCGCCAGCACCCTCGACAGCCCCAGGTACAATGCCAACCAAGGCGCGACCAGGGCCAGGAACAAGAACTGCCCCAGAGCCTGTAGACGTGTGGTGATGGTATAGGGCTGCAGACTCGCCAGGTATCGCTGGTACTCCACGGGCAGATCGTGCTCGGCAGCGCCGTCGACGATGAGCTTGAGGTACCGCGCCGAGGGCTGTGCGTACTCCGGATCAGGGCGGACAGGCTGAAGCAGTAGATTCCTCCACCACTCTTTCAGTCTGCTCAACGGACCGTCGTCGTCGTCGCCGTCGTCGTCGCCATCACGTTCATTGTTTTCATCGTTTCCGTCCTCGGGCTTCTGGGGAATTCGAGGCGCATAGAGCGTGTGTGCGAGGAAGGGCCTCGGAAGTCCTGGGTAAGATGGATCTTCTGGAATCCCAGGGGGTCTGGTCGGGATTGGAATACACGGCACGAGTATGTCTTGATACGAGGAGCCACCACCCTCCGTCTTCACGATCGTCGCATAGTCTTCTGGCGTAACCTCGTAGACAACCCCGATCAGGCCTCCGTCCCATTGCGGATCTCCAGGAACCCTCTCGGGGTGGTGGGAGAAATCTCCTCCTCTTCTCGGATGCACCGAGCCAACTTGATCTTGCGCGGGAGGAGGCAACGAAAACCCCGGGGGCGGGTGCGGGACGACGACCGCGGGCGGGTCTGGCAGCCCTGGGGGGATCTTGGGCGGCTTGGGGATCTTGCGGGGGGCGGTGTTGGCGAAGCAGGGCTCCTTGTAGGCGATACCGGGCAGATCGAACGTCAGGCGCAGCGAGGGGGCCGAGACGTTGGTGGCCGAGAGGGGACGGATGCCGCGCTGGCCGAGGAAGGTTTGGGCACAGAGGTTGGAGCCGTAGGCGAGATAGAGGACGGTCGAGGAGGTGGCGTCGGCGAGGTAGGGGGCCGCGAGGGGCGACGAGGAAGGGAGAGGCTCTTCGGGGCACGGCTTGGGGCTTGCGCGGGCTAGACGATCGTGAGTTGTGCGGCTAAGGGAGGAGACGGGTGGATAGTCCTGGGGTCGAGGCGTGGGCGTGAAGTCGACGGTCCGGATGCGCGGAAGGGCTGCGCAGGCACAGCTGCTCTTTGGCGGTGGTGGCGGGAAAGCCATTTTTTTTTTGTTATTGTATTCTTTCTTTCTTCGCTTTCTTCTTCTTCTTTAAATCAAATAATTATGTACGCTAGGCAGAGGGGGTTGATGATGGGGGGGGGGGAGAAGTAGCATATGGAGAAGGAGAAGAAGGAAGAGGAACAGCATATACTAATTGAGGGTACGTACGATGCTTGATCAGCAGCCACCACTCAGCAGCAAAAGCGGCACAGGCGGCTACGGTCAGGCAGTGTGCATGCGTGGCCCAAAGAAAGCCGGGCCTTGTTAGGGTGTGAGTCGCCGTTACGGGCGAATTCCGGATTGTACAGCGTACCGAAATACCCCTTGCAGTCCACTACAGGCGCTGTGTCTTAGCCTAGGGACAAACCTGTAGACGATCCGTAGGGGCAACTCTGGGTCCGAACACTCTTAACCAGTAATACTGCAAGTAATTATCTCTCCGACGACGTGTCCAGCCCCTTTAACTATAGACAAGCACGGAGGGAAGACTATTGATTGTGAAAATAGACACATACTTGAAGACTTGAGAATGATGCTATAAGGAGAAGAAAATAAAAGCATTTGGCGTATGCATTCAGGACCAACTTCCAACACAACCTCAGGAAACTGCCATGCTCTAGGTTTCGATTCTTGATATGTTTGATGTAAGGTACTTGCTTGTATATGCGTTTCGAGCCAATAGGTACAGGTACTTTACTTCAAAACCTCTCAGGCTTCCCCTAAGAAGTAAGTAACCATGGTGCCATCAACCATACTACCACAGTCACTACCACAGCACCAGGTCACCATGCTGGCCAATCAATTAACCTGCGGGAACGGATGGATCCCTGCAAACACGTGGGGTTTATCGACAAACGCCTTTGGAGGTGTAGAACTTTTTGCGGGACAAGGTGAGAAGAGAAAACCTTCACGACCTCGTCACTCAAGTATATCATCATCACACTGCCAGCCTGGCTTTGTCAAGTCATACATCCTTGAATACTATAGTTGCACCGTCTTCCAAACTCATTAAACAACAACAATACATACATACATCTACTTCTTCAAGCCATGGCCAGCCTGCAAGCCATCAAATATACTCGAGGGAGTCTGGACGTGTTGGACCAGCTCAGACTCCCTCACGAGCACCACTACGACGAGGTGTCGACATGCGAGGAGGCTTTTGACTGCATCAGGGCCATGAGGGTCCGTGGAGCTCCAGCCATCGCCATCGTCGCTGCTCTTGCACTGGCTGTCGAGCTGCACCGCGGAGCTTGCAGTACGTTCAATCGATAGGAATTTCCAACTCCTCGTCTTAAACAAAAACATATTCTTTCTCTCTACACGCCCATCTCCCCCAGAACCCACTCATCTCATCTCATCTGTTTTATTTGCATTTTTCATGTAAAAACAAAGATGAAAGGCAAACGAGGCACACAAATCAGCCAGCCAGCCAGCCAGCAGACATAGTAGTAACACCATTCTACAGAAGCTGAATCCGTTGACGATACAATCTCCTATATCGACAGCCGGCTAGACTACCTAAAGGAATCCCGCCCTACGGCCGTGGACCTGACCAACGCCATCAATCATCTCAAGGCCGCCATCCGCTCGCCTTCGCAGGAGACCACCAGTGCCGTCCCCACGCCCACACCAAAGGATGCGGTGCTGGCCACCTTCATCGCTACTGCAGAGGCCATCCTCGCCAAGGACCTGCAGACCAACCTCTCCATAGGCGAGCACGGCGCGGCGTGGCTGGCAGAGCAGCACAGGGCCTCTCCCTCGGCCAACCAGATCTCTGTGCTCACCCACTGCAACACGGGCTCGCTCGCCACCTCGGGTCACGGCACCGCACTGGGCATCATCCGGACCCTGCAGTCCAAGGGCCTGCTGAAGCATGCGTTTTGCACAGAGACCCGCCCCTACAACCAGGGCAGCCGTCTGACCTCCTTCGAGCTCGTATTCGAGGGGATCCCATCCACCCTGATCACGGACTCGATGGCCGCCGCGCTGTTCCGCCTCAAGAAGGCCGACATGAACATCGGCGCAGTCATCGTGGGCGCTGACCGCGTGGTGCGCAACGGCGACACGGCCAACAAGATCGGCACGTACCAGCTCGCCGTGCTGGCGCGGCACCACGGGGTCAAGTTCGTGGTGGCGGCGCCGACGACCTCGGTAGACCTGGAGACGGAGACGGGCGACAGGATCAAGATCGAGGAGAGGAGGGCGGAGGAGCTGACACAGATCAGCGGGGCGATCGTGGGCGCCGACGGGAAAGTGGACGTCAGCAGCACGGCGAGGGTGGCCATCGCCGACCAGCGGATCAACGTGTGGAACCCGGCCTTTGATGTCACGCCTGCAGAGCTCATCGACGCCATCGTGACGGAGAAGGGCGCCGTGGTCAAGAACACCGAGGGCAGGTTCGATTTCAGCGAGGTCATGCCTGAGCGGTGGGCAAAGATTGTGGGCCGGCAGTGATCGCATGTGCCTCCTCCTCCTCCTCCGCCGCCTCCTTCCCCCGGCTTTATTTTAGTAATTGACAAATTTCTCTCTCCCTCTATATCCAAGATACTGTGCCATTTTTAGTTCTCTATACTATGCAGGATGAGCTTCTTGAATCCTTCGACGGCGGTCTCAAGGTCGCCAACCGTCAGCGCCTCGTCGTCACCGTGAGCCACAAGGATAGTTCCAGGCCCATAAAGATATCGGGTATGGTTACCCACAAGGTACGGGATGTCTGTCCCGTAGTTGGCGACCAAGGTGTCGAAACCTGTTGAAAGTGACAAAATTTTTGCGTTAGAAGTAGGCAAGACCAACATCAAGGTCGCGGTCCTGAAGCTCTCTCTCTCTCTCTCTCTCTCTCTCTCTCTCTCTCTGTCTTTCAGGGCTTAGACATACCTTCAACATCACAGTCGCATGGCGTAACTCCCTGGCCCACGGGACAGTCAAGGCCCAACGCCTCGTTGTCCACATCCTTCAAAATCTCGCTGATCCTCTGCACCACAATCTCATGTCCCGTCTGCTGCGGCTCGACCGCAATCCGGCACAGCAGACTGGCCTGCGCATGCGCAGGGATCACATTCAAGGCAACCCCGCCCTCCATCATGCCGACGTTGACCGTGGTATTGCCATACCGCTCACTGCTCCCCAGATCGACGTCGAGGATCCTGACCAGAGCCCTCATCAACACCTCGTTGGCGCTCTTGCCCTGCCACGGGTAGCCACTGTGCGCCGCCTTGCCCCGCGCCGTCACGTCACAGCGCAGCGCGCCCTTGTGCCCGCACGCAAGCTTGTTCTCGGTCGGCTCACCGAACACGGCGGCGTTGATGCTAAGCGACGACGAGTTCAGCGCAGAGAAGGCCTTCATCCCATCGCCATTGATCTCCTCGCCGACCACGTAGAGCACCATGACATCCTCGGGCGCCAGGGACCCGGACGAGAGGAGCTCCTCGACGGCGATGAGCTGGGCTGCCACGCTGCCCTTGGCGTCCACGGAGCAACGGCCCGAGATGGTGGTGGACCTCGTCACATCACCCTCTGCGATCGAGTACGGTATGTGAGGCGGCACACAGTCGATGTGGCTCGTGACGAGGACCTTGGGGTTGGGTCCCGTGCTCGAGTCCCCCGAGGGCGGCCATGCGACGACGTTGAAGCGCTCCTTGTCTGAAGGCGTGTTGGGCCTCGGCGGTACAGGCTGGACCTCGTAGTTCCAGGACTTGGAGAGAAAATAGTCGACCAGGAAGGCACCCGCGTCGTGCTCGAGACCAGAGGTGGAGGGGATCTCAACGAGGTGCTTGTGGAGGGCGAGCAGGTCAGCGCGGTACGAAGGCGCCGTCAGAACGTCGTCATGGTGCGACTCAAGAGAAACGAGAGGACGCTCGACGACGACGAGAGGTTGTTGTTGTTGCAGGTCATCTAAGCGGGCGGCGGCGGCTGAGACGGCTGTCAGTGTAGAGCTCAGTAGGAGCTGTACCATATGTTTAGACAGCATCTTGAGCTGCCAGCGGGAGGATCTCGTTGACGTGGAAGCTTTCCCCCCCTCGAGCAGTGGTGGGTTCCTTGTGTTGATGTTGGCGAGGAGGATTTGCCTTTGGGCAATTGTAGGCTTGAACCCAGAGAGGCCTGCATGATGTTTATTTACTGCTGAGAGAGGGGACCTTCAGTGGCTGACTGCCTGGGTGCCGGTGCCGAGGTCGGCCTTAGTGGATACTGATAGGCACTGATAAGGAGCTTCCAACCCCCCTGGACCCCCTGGAACGGGTCTCTAACCCTGTCAAGCCGCCCTAACAGCGCAGTGGTACGGCTGCTGCTATAGCATCTCTTCCACTTTGAGATCCTCAATACTACTTCGTATGATTCAGAGTTTCTCATCCAATTCAAGGAATCAACACAATCTTGCCTCTGCCAGCCGAGCCACTCTGACACAAATCATATCCCTCCTTTGCCTCTGCTAATGCCATGACCCCCGAGACAAAGATCTGCAGCTCATGTCTCTTGACAAACCCAGATATGCGAGCCAGACTTTCCCTCCGCGGCTCAACAATGAAGAAGCTGGCTCGTACGCCTTCCTTGCCGCTGGCGCACCTTTCTTGACGATGCTCTTGGACAAAGTTCACGCTGTTGGAATCGATGGAGACCAGGACGCCGTCGTGCTTGACCAACTTCCAGCAGCGGCGCAGAAGATCCCCGCCGACGGTGTCGATGACGGCGTCGAAGCTATCATCGGATGGGAGGCCGGAATATTCGACCATGTCGACCACGCCGAGAGACCGCAGGAATTCGTCATTGCGAGAACGAGAGCTCGTCGCAGCCGTCACGAAATGCCCTGCTGCCAGGACAAACTGGACCAGGTATGTCCCGACGCCGCCAGCTGCACCTGTGATCAGCACTCGCCTCGCTCCCGCCTCGACGGCATCGAGATGGAGACCAGCCTTGTCGAACAGCGCCTGGTCAGCCGTGAGTGCGCTGAGCGGCAGAGCAGCAGCTTCCTCCCAGGATAGTTCCTTCGGCTTCGGGCTTGCCTCGTCTACCAACACAACAGCATACTGTGCCCACGCGCCTCCTCGATCTGCTCCCAGCATGCCATATACTTCGTCTCCGGGTCGAAATGGGGCGGGAGAAGAAGTCCCGTTCTCGAAGATGGAGACCACCACACCAGCAAAGTCGTTCCCAAGCTGCGCCCCCGGCACAGCGTAGAGTTCGGGCCAGGACAGGCTGTCACGGATAATCGTTGTAGCTTTCACTTGTACAAGCATCTCGCCTGGGCGTTGAGGAACTGGCAAGGGGACGTTGGATATCTGTAATGTAGACGATAGTGCTAAATTCGTGGCCGAAAAGGGCTGCTCACCCGGAGGCGCCACAGGGACACGGATGGCCTGCATTTTGACTTGATCATCACCAGGAGGCATTGTTGTTTAATGGCTGTGGATCAGACTGTTCATGCGGATAGCTTTCTATGTGAGAGTCGCGAGGAACGTTGCAAGTATCCAAATGAAAATAACCACCATGAGAGTGAGTCGAGGCTTCTCCAACTGGCTCATACAGACGACCGCGGAGCTCTTTCGGGAAGATTTACGGCCTTCACATGATCATGCACGATTATGTGATCGAATGAAATTTTCAGTGCTTCATTGTAGGTCTGTGTCTCGTATATTTTTTCCATATAAAGTAATGAGTGTTACCAACTGATCCCATAGAGTCAAAACAGAGAGAGATGGCTCAGAGACGCCGTCAGCTTACATGAGACGGTTCACCCAGTAGACGGGTCATCTTGGTGATGGTGGTAGCAAAGAGGACGAAAACGGCTTGCGTAGTGCAGCTGCTGCTCGTGGTTTACTCCAACGCAAGGCTGTCAGCAGTAATCATTAAGTGGCACAGCGTTCATTCCCCAGGATGGAGCAATATCTGGCCGACTCCGTAGCCCTTCGGCACTTATACAATGCTTATGGAAATCTAATTGGCAACACGTTCTGGACGGCACGCCTCCATGTATTCTTGCCTCCAAAAGCGGGAACACAATTCATTGATTATTCATTCTGGGGCGTGAAAACTCCGAAACATCCTGTTGGAGAAGCCGAGGCGTACAAGTATAAAAATAACAAATGCGTCTGGTTATTAATTGAATACGTTGGCATACAGATTCTTTTACAACTAGAAATATATCACCAATTTACTTTTGTTTGTGATCCGAGTATCCCTCTTCAGCAATGGCGAACGATCGTACTAATGACCCGGTGCCTTTGTCATACGGCCTCATCATATTCCCTGGCTTCGAGGTGCTCGACGCAGCCGGCCCCATAGAGCTGCTGAATGCTCTGTCCGTTTACATGAGCCACAATGAAATCAAGCTGAGCGTCATTGCCGCCACCCTGGACGCTGTGACACCTGCGCTTCGCGGTCCAGATGTGCCAGGCCACCGCTTTGCTGGACAACAATACTACCTCCCGACACACACCTTTGACACGGCGCCGGCCCTCGATGTTCTGATCGTACCTGGAGGTGCTGGCGCCGTCAAGCCAGTGCAGGAGATCGGACCCATGGTCGAATTCATTCGCAACGTCTACCACGGCTCCCTCGGCAACCCGCCGCTGCAGTACGCCTTCAGCATCTGCACTGGGTCTCAGCTTTTCGCAGAAGCTGGCATCCTACGAGGACACAAGGCCACGACGAACAAGCGATCCTGGAAGTCTGTCACCAGGTTGACGGACAAGACGCACTGGGTAGCCCAGGCTCGATGGGTGGCAAGTGGGAACATCTGGACAACCTCCGGGGTTACTGCAGGCATGGAGGGCATGGTGGCCTTCATTGCACAGATCTATGGGGACGAGAACGCCGAGGCTCTATGCGACATCATTGAATATCCTCGTCAGAAGGATCCGGAGAATGACCCTTTTGCAATCAAGAACGGGTGTAAGGATGTCTTGCCGTTCGAATAAAGCTTTCGCGAGAGGGACGAACAACTTGACGCCACCAAACGTCACAAAAGTCTTGGGGCTATGGCCTGCATAGTGTCTCTAGCCCTATATTATGTTTGCCAAACTCATACCTTCTATTATAGGCTATATCATCTTTGCTCCTACCAAGTATGCAGACGGTATTCTAACCGGGTGTAGTGATTCTTTGCATGTCGTACGTGCCATTTAAGAATGGGCAGACTTGCGAGCGGTATTCCTATCATAGCGGCGTAGCATTCACAAGTGGAGCATATGTCATCTTGCATGGCTGGCGTTGCCGGGGGTGCCAAGGTCCTAGAAGCAACTCAAGGCTCCGTGGACGACGATCACTACCAAACCTGCAAGGACCCTGGCTGTTTTTCAGCATGGCCATCAACATTCCGGCCCCACGAGCCGCCCAGAATCCGGAGTGGTGGCGATGAAGTGTCAAAGGGTCCTTAGGCGTATGATGTCAAGCCTATTGTAGTCCAAGGGAGGGGACCCCGTGTCTAGACAATGACTGCACACAATGGCTTTTCAGTGCACCCCTGGAGAGCCCAAAATTCCCCTTTGTCTTATCTTTGAGCTCTTTTCACAGTCAAGGGAGGTATTATATACACAACCTCGTTCGCTCTCTGATGCCCTCACTGCCAGCAGGTCTGGTCCCTCACTTTTGCCAAGGCACATGACTTTACAATCATCATGTCTGAACCACACGCACCACTACCAAACAAGTCACGTTCGGTGAGGCATGCCTCTACCCGCACCACAAGGAATGAGCACTATCCACCTTCACCTCGGTCCACCAGGCACTACCCGCAGCGCAATGCCTCGAGTCGCACCCACACAAGTGCCAGGACTCCTTCGAGAGACCCTAGCGCAGACGCGGTCCCTCGACGGCCGACCTACGGCCTGCAGAGGGGTGACACGGTGCAGACACAATACATGGAGATGCTCCTCAGTTTAGACAAGATCCCCAGGTTCCACAATATCCTGGCCTCTTTCTTCGGGTGGCTGCTCCTCGCAGGCTTCGTCGTCTTCCCGGGCACATTCACAAATATCCAGAAACTCTCGACGGACCCAACTCTGTCTGGACACCCAGACGCCACTGCGATCCTCAACGACGTCCAGAACCTCCCGCTCGTGATTGTTGCTGCTGTCGTCTGCGGCATAGGAACTTTTGGTCTTGTGTGGCTTGCCGTCCGCTGGCGTAGGAACTATGTCTGGTTGTTGAACAAGATCTTCCTGCCTGGTGCGACGAATGCAGTCGCCGGACTGATCTCCACGCTCGTCACCGTGTACACACAAAAGGACGGAGACTGGAGCGTGATGGCGAGGGCAACAGGTGCTGTCGAGGCTGGAGCCGTGATCGTCTGTGGCTCGCTCTTTGTCCTCTGCACCTTGATGCTGCAGTGGGTCAAAAGAAAGCACGTCAAAGAGACGAGGATGTTTGAGAAGGTATACGGGGATGCAGGTATCTTGGAGAAGACCGGCAGGAAGCTCATGGCACCGGCTGTGGAGCCGCAGAGTGTGGTCTGAGAACAGAGAAGAACGGAGGAAGCCTGCTGGCCAGGCCTTGGGAATTGTTTCTTTTTTTGTTTCCTTTATAGTTTGATACCCGAAGCACGAACACTGGACGCGTACAAGTGAATGATATGAACTCTTCAAACTGTGACTTATTTTCCATGCATGCCGACCATCTCAGGATTTTGTGTCTCCATGAGGCCGTCCAACACAGGCGGTGAGTCTGATTGGCCTCGGTGAAGTATCCAAGGCAAAGTATGAGCGCCCATGAAAGCCACCGTTACACATAGGCTCTAGTGTGTATAGCAGCCCAGAGGGAGTCCATACTTCTTCGGATGAATATCTGCTAATTCAGCAATCCCGCCTCGCATGATTGTCAGTTTGTGCACTTATTGATTTATTCACCTCCTTGTCTCCTTAAACATGCATGCCCATGACGAGATTTGTGCCAGCAGCGGAACTGGAGAACTGAGAACGAACTCAACTAGTTATGGCCTTAATTGTTGTCAAGTTTCATTTCGTGGTGTTGAGCTGCTTTCCCGTGTCTGCATCTCGTAGGGTTTCTAAAAACCCTCCGAAGCCAATTTCCACAACCGCCGGATGAATCCCCCTGTTGTCCTGAACAACAGTTTGCCAAGAGGCACTCAATCAAGAACATAAAGTCAGGAAATGGCAACGAATAATTGGAAACAGAAAAGGGGGGATAGATTCGGTCGTGTTTCTTAAGCTACCCTAAAAAAAAGACCATCATAACATCTACTTTATCCCGCTTTCATCCTCATCCCCTTCAATCACTTCGATAACCCATCCTGAACATGGCTCCCCATGTGGAAAAGGCCGCTATCTCAACGGAATCACCCTCAAATTTGACGCATGAGCGTTCTAGCCAGAGTCGAAAAGGCCCAAGGTTTTGGCTTATTTTGTTTGCAGCCGCCTTAGCCGGCCTCTTGACGACTATGGAGGCCACCATAACATCTACGGTTCTTCCGAGCATTGTAGCTGATCTTGGAGGAGGAGACAACTATATTTGGGCCGTTGACGGCTATTTTTTGACCATGTAAGCCGCCCCCCCCCCTCCCCCCGGGAGAGAGGTCTCTTCAGTAATGCCACACTCTCTCGGTTGTGACTTAGTACTGATGCGTGCTCCAGGGCCTCCCTCCAGCCCATGTTCGGGCAACTCGCCAATGTTTTTGGGCGCCGATGGCCCCTGATAATCTCCACAGCTGTCTTTGTGTTGGGAAGTGGCATAGCTGGCGGGTCAGTATTAATACCAATTTCTTATATGTTTAACTCCCTCTAGGGTCGTAAGAACTCTTTTAGTATATGAATAACTGACGAGAAGAAAGAGCATAGGTCTGTCAACATGGCTATGCTGATTGCCAGCCGAGTGATTCAAGGCATCGGAGCATCTGGTATCAATGTCCTGGTTGAAACAGTTGTCTGCGACCTGGTTCCTCTGCGAGATCGAGGCAAATACATGTCTGCATTGTTCGGTATGGTTGCTCTGGGAACCGCACTGGGACCTCTTTTCGGGGGCCTCATTGTGACCTATTCCTCCTGGCGCTGGGTTTTCTACATGGCTCTTCCCGTGGGAGGTTTGGCCCTGGTGCTGCTAGTCGTGTTCCTGCACGTCAACTACGACAAGTCAAACAGCTTGGCAACCAAAATTCAGAAACTAGACTGGCTGGGCAACATGATTTTTGTTGGAGCCAGCTGCTCCGTCCTGATCGCTCTGAGCTGGGCAGGCTCTGTGTACTCCTGGACCTCGTACCAGATCATCGTGCCTCTTGTCGTTGGCATCGTTGCTCTTGGGGGCTTTGGGATACTTGAGGGCTCTCGGCTCGTTATGGAACCCATGATGCCCCTCCATCTCTTTTCCAACCGAACCTCAACCGTCACCTTCATCTTGACGTTTCTCCACAACTTTGTCTCCATGTGGGCCCTTTATTTCCTCCCTGTCTACTTCCAAGGCGTTCTCGGCGCAACGCCCAACCGCTCTGGAATTATGCTCCTGCCGACTATCCTTACCGTGGTACCTTTTGCAGCTGTAGGAGGGCTGCTTGTCTCTAAAATCGGCCGATACAAGCCAATTTTCTTTGCTGGGTTCGCCTTTATATTAGTCGGCTTCGGTCTCTTCACCCTTCTAACTCCGACTTCCAACACGGGTATCTGGGTAGGGTTCCAGATCATCGAGTCTGCCGGCATCGGTGTCGTTATACCAGCCCTACTCCCTGCTGTGTTGGCGCCCTTGTCAGACAAGGACACAGCGCTGGCCACGAGTACCTGGGCATTCATGCGCAGCTTTGGTATGACTTGGGGTACCGCCGTTGGGGCTGCTGTCTTTGACAATCGCGCCGCCCAGTTGGCGAGCTCGGGTGCCATTGCAGACAAAAAGGTGGCGGCGCAGTTGATGGCTGGTGGTGCGTACGCGGCCGCTACAGCCGAGTTCCTGGACTCATTGTCGGCCGAGACACGCACGCAGGTCTCTAACGTCCTGAACAGCAGCTTGAAGCGGTCGTGGCAGGTTGCCATAGCATTCGTCGGCGTTGGGTTCTTGCTGGTCATGTTGCTTGAAGAAGTTCCTCTTCGAGAAGAGTTGTTGGACAATGAGTTTGGTATGATCGAGACAAAGAAAGACGTCACTGCCGTACCCGGAACAAAGAAAGGGGTGAAGCCCGCCGTTGGATCGGATGCAGAAGGGATGAGCGCGCATAATACAGTATAGACGCTCAGCGATGACTTGCCAACACGGCGGTATTCGGCTTGCAGGTATCGAAACGTTTCTTTGATTGTGTTCTTAATTCTCGAGGAACTCTAAAACTGTACCCATATTTTCTTTGAAAGACTCCATAAGACTTCTGCCTTTACCAGGCGACCTGATATCTTCTTGTGTCATGACAACTTGAAGCAGTGGTGCTATGTCCATGTTGCTGAAGATTCCATTGGGAGTGAGGCTTGTCTTGTCTGAGAGACAATATCTGGCCGGAAGCCCAAGACAACGCTGAAGATCCTGAATATGGCTCTGGATGACATCGGCAACGCCCTGGGCATATGTCTTTACTGATATATCCTCCATCGATGAAATGCCTCCGATACGGAACACCGCTTTCACCCGTGCCGACTCAAACATCTCTATTGGAATCTCACGCGAAGCTTGTGAGATATTGCAGAATAGAGAATCGTAGATTTGCATGAGTCGAATGTAGTTTGAAAGCACTAGGAGGAGTGTTGGCGTGCTGAGCGAGCCTTGTGTGGTGCGGCCGGAGGCAGCAGTAGGTGTGATGGTGAGAGCATTGCTTGGCGAGGGTGCAGGCTGCTTAGACGAGTGCAAATTCCGGACAATCTCTGTCAACTCTTTTGTATAAAGAATGAGCGGAGCTACCGGATTTTCAGTCGACTTTTCCATGAAGTCTAAGCAGTCCTGGCCTAACCGTTCTGACTTGCCAATCGAGTTCATGGCGAGGGAGCATTCGGTCAATTTTTCACCGAGTCTTGATAACATAATCGCAGGACTTATACTCTGAGCGCTGCTATCACTTGATACTTGGATATGAGAATCACGCGTATCAATACCGAAGATGTCGCTGAGGTCATGGCCCGGGTCTGTCATATGAAAGCTATCGCCACCGAGTAAGGCCTGTTCATGGAGGACAAAACTCGCATGCCGCCCCGAAGAAAAAGGCCGCAAGAGGGAAGGTTCCTCCGAAGAAGTATATCTAAAGGGACCCTCGAAGTCGTGATATGATGGCCACATGTCTGATTGGTCTTGTAACGCAAGCTTTGAGTGAGGCGCAGGTTGAGCAGGGCTGGCAGATTCAAGATCGTCCAGGAGATTCGACGGTGTGTCGGCCACGGACCATGCTGCAGGCGACTCTGTTGGAGTCAAGCCACCGTCCCAAGGTGTATGTAAGCCGAGGTCAGCGCCTTTTTGCGGGCTTGCAACACCTCTGTGCGAGGGAAAACTGGCAGCCATACGCAATGGGGCTTGTGGACCATCGACAGGCGTCTTTCGTGGTCGCCCAAGTAGACCTGGAGTGCCAGTAGTGCATGTGGCGCCAATGCGAAGACAGCGTGCGCATGGCTCGATGCTGTCATGCGTTCGAGGGCATCGCAGTCGCTTTTGTCTGCACCTATCGCAAGCGGAGCGCTTGGCGAACCTCGGTGCCTCCATGGCCGGAATTGTTGGCTGAGGGGTTCCGAGAGGAAATTTCATTGAATATGGCAACTCTGCTCTGGATTTGGCCTGTCCCAAGACAGTTTGAGAGAAGGTCAGCAAAGTTGGAAAGCCTCCGGGGGGACAAAATCCAGGTTCGGAGGATTTTCGCCTTATTAGTAATTAAGTATCCGCGACCAACTTGTATAGTATTAGGTAGCAGTGTCTATTGAGCTTGCAGCAAAACAATTTGATAAAAGAATTAAAGCTAAATGGTTTGGTATTGACTCACCAGTCGACTGTGCATACTGCTCGGAATATTTACGTTAAATATACGAATACTAAAAAGATGGCCACCCGCAGTGCAAGCTGGAAATAGTAAAGTCTATATAGAACGTCTGGACTTAGATGCTCTGGTCTTGCTCATGCGTTCCCATGCCTCTCAGCTTCTAACTTAGGCTGTCGCATAGTCTGTCTAGTGTATTGGGTTCTACCATGAAAAAGGAAACAATGGAGACTGTAATATGAAGACACACTCGGGTCTATAGAGCGTTTCCAGTCTTCGAAATATGGTGCACAATCTCAGCGTGGTCCAAGTTGAGTTTCTCGTTTCCACGAGTTATACCCTCGGGCTCAAGTGCCTCTGGAATATCTCGTCGAACACATTCTCCGCGTGAGTCTCGGCATCGTGGAAATGGATCCAGTCCTCTCGGGGAAGGGCGATGCTGGACGGATCCTCTTTGACCTTTTCCCAGTCCGTCTTGTGCCACATGTCTCTGGTCGTCTCACCCGTCTTCTGGACGTTCTTTACACGCTCATACCTACAAAAGAAAAGAATGAGAGTCAGAAGTGCCAATCTGCAGCCAGTATAGAGGGAGCGTATACCTGATTTCCTCGTGTGTTTTGAGAGCGGCCTGTACGTGGTCTCTTCCGGCCCGACGTAAGCACACTCCAAGCGTAGCCCCATCCTCCATCGCCTGAGTTGCTCCTTGAGCCGAGGTTGGCAAAAAAGGATGAGCAGAGTCACCCAGCAGCAAGATCCTCTGTTTCTTGCTGACCCAAGTTGGCAAAGGATCGCGATAAACAAGTTTCCAGTCGACCAAAGACGGGGTTTTCTCCACGATGGCTTTGCATGTGGGATCCCACCCCTCCAGAACTTTGAAGACATCCTCGATCTTGCCAGGAAATGACCACGACTCGTCAATGTCGTATTCATCCTTGTGGGTAAGCACCCAAGAGCAGTCAGAGCCGTTTTTGATCGTTGAGAAGAGGAAGTGGACATCCGGGCCTATCCATCCATTGAAGGTGTCGCCATTCTCACAGAATTCCTTGGTCCGAGGGTCTTTGATCATGTCCGTATTCGGGAACCTTTATAAACCGTCAGAATGCCTATGATGCAAAGTTCTGAGCGTAAAAGGACGGCAACTTGGCGGTTGTGTGAAACGTACCAGGCCCTCCAGATGGCATAGCCCGACGGTTGAGGCTTATCCTCATACCCAAGAACGAGCTCCCTAGCCTTGGATCGGACTCCATCTGCACCAACGACCACATCGGCAACAACCTTCTCTCCACCGTTAAGAATGATACCAGCATGATCATCGTCCTCAAAATATTCCGAGACATTCTGGCCAAGATGAATCGGAATACCGAGTTCGTCCTTGGCATAGTCAAAGACGACCCTGTGCAGCTCGCCTCTGTGACCGTTGAGGACTGGCGTCTCCGGATTCCCCTCAGGTGTCTTTTGATGGAACATGACCTCACCAGTGTCCCATTTGTGAATGCGGAATCCGTACTCACTCAGGTCGATGCTCAACTTTCGCATTCGGTCTGTAATCTCACCCGGGGACTTGCCCCATCGATAGAAAATCCGGCCGCCATTGGCACCGAACGAGATGATGTCGCCAAGGGTCTTAAGCTCGGGAAAGGACTCGTAGACTTCGACATCATGACCTTGACGACGACATTCTATGGCAGCTGTCAGGCCACCGAACCCGGCCCCGACAACCACGACCTTGATCCCGGTGTTCGGCTTACACTCAGCCATATTAATGACAATATTCTGATTCCAAAGAAGAGTAGGATTGGAGAAGTCGGTCCTTTTCCTGAAGTGAAGTAGGCTGTGAGGGTGGAATAATGTGCTGGAGGCTGAATATCTCACTACTTTAACTCAATAATTGTAAATGGCTACCGCCGGAATCAGTGAGGAAGCAGGAAAGGTTCTGGGCCAAGGTTCTGCCTAAAGTCTCGGGAAGGTAGGTATTGCAGTCCGAGCGTGCGGTAAATCTGCTTCTGCCCCGTCTATCAATACCTTGGACGTTACAGCACACGACGTCGTTTGGAGATTGGGACGTCTTATTGGTAGGATATTGTTTCCACCGGTCCCCACTTGTGACAGCTCATTAAGTTCCTTGAAATTGAGTTATTGATCCAGTTGCATTCTCCCGAAAGGCCGCAAGTTTTATCTTGCGTACAAGAACCTTAAGTGCTACCCACAACCATGTAGCGATGAAATGGGTGGCGAGGGAAAATCATCACGCCCTGTCGGCCACCAAAAATACAGCGCGCGACGTCGTAGGTCCTTTGTGTCTAACGGGTCTGAGAAGTTCCGCCAGCATTAGCCAAGGGCGCTATTTACAAGCTGGAGCAGCACGAGATCAAGCTGACGCGGGGGCCGGATGACTGCCATTGAAGCCCGGCCGAAGGGGAAAGATCGCCATGTAAGGTTAAACCCTTGTCTTTCCCCAGGTTTTGGACACGGAACTATACGCCATGTAGTAAAGATTGGAATTGTGACGGATGGGGTTTGTGGATTCCTCTGGTTCTCATGCAAAGTCTCGACATCGGCACTTCTCCTATTTGGCGAGGCGAGGCGCTCACTCATTCACAGACAGGCATGCAATCCATGCCAGCCACAATGCAACACGCGCGTTCCCTTGGTCAGATGGAGTACCATGCCTGCACATCCCGGGCTGTTCGCCCGCGGTGACATGGTGTATCGGCATGGACTGCGAACGGTGTACGGAATACCTGCTGGGTTGGCCACCTCGACAAGGCTTGAGGGTGTGTGGATGGCGATGGGGAGAGGCCAACCGACGTTGGTGGCAGTCTGACGTTCGACTGTTGGCGTCCCTGACATGGATGCAAGATGACCAAGTTATTCATATAACCGTTCGAAAGTACCCAAGATTCTGTTACTGCCCCACCGGCTCCAGAATCTTACCTGAACATTCCAAGAGTCGAAAGGCTCGAAGTACCTGTTTACTTTTGTTCTTGACCATCATTCACCATGGCATCCATGAAGACAGCGAATGTGACCGAGAAGGGCCCATCGCGGAGCTCTTCTGAGGATGTGTCCACCAGGAAGACATACACTATGATGGATCATTGGAAATGCCTCTTTGCGTGCACACTGGTGTCCATGTGTCCGTTCCAGTATGGTATGCGCGCGACCACACTGTTACTTGCCAATTGTAGACCTCAACAAATGACAAGCTGACAATGGTTTCCAAAAGGGTTGGACTTTGGTCTGATTGCTGGTCTCCAAGCTATGGTCGGCTTCCTTAAGGCAAGACACCACCATCAACACTCGCTCGTTTGGGATTCTGACGCACAAAGAAGATATTCGGTTACTCGGACCCAGCAGTCGCTACTGGCTGGAACATATCTACTGAGAGACAGCAACTCATTTCCTCGCTGATGACTCTGGGAGCATTCCTCAGCTCTTCTTTCGCAGGCCCCATTGCCACGTTCATGGGCCGAAAGGGAAGTATCTGGTCTGCTGTTGTTCTCTGTGTTGTTGCAAATATCATCATGATGACGACGACAAACATCGGTGCCATTTACGTCGGCCGTCTTGTCATTGGATTGGCGAACGGAATGTTCATGACCTTCTCGCAACTTTATATACAGGTATGCTCATTCATGGATGGATGAAACCAGTCCAATTCTGCCAATGGACACTAATCAGTGTTGGGTCTTTTTCTTTGTCTCTAGGAGTCCGTCCCAGCCCGTTACAGAGGTTTGATGATCTCTTCCTTTCAAGTCTGGACATCTGTAGGAACACTGGTGGGTACGATCGTCGACAACTTCACTTCGAAAATTACGACACGCGAGTCCTACCTCATTCCTCTCGGCCTGGTCTTTATCGTCCCAGCTATCATGTCGATCGGTCTGTTCTTTATACCAGAGTCACCGAGGTGGCTGTTAGAGCATGGAAACAGGGACAAGGCTCTGAAGTCACTCCTCTGGCACCGGCCGTACAGCCAGATAGAGGCTGAAGAGGAGCTCAAAGGTATCCAGGAAGCACTTGATAGCGACCTGAAGACGAAGGAGTCTGTCAGCGTTAAGAACATGTTCAACAACCCGATCGATAGAAGACGGACCGTCCTATCTATTCTGGCGATTACTCTGCAAGGCGCTTCCGGCGCGATGTACATGATTGGTAGGTCCCTCTTGGCTATTCCGCTGACCCACAACTTTGTCTGGTTAAGTATTATAATCACTGACATAACCTAGCCTATGGCACATACTTCTTCGAGATGGCGGATATCGGTAACAGCTTCGAGAACTCGTGTATCCTCACTGCCGTGGGCGTCGTCGCCATCTTGGTCAACAGCGCAGTCGTTACACACATCGGCCGCCGCCGCATTTTTCTCATCATCGGAATGTTCATCTGCGGACTTACACAGCTCCTGTCCGCCATCGTGTACACTGTCCAGCCTGGTACAGTGTCAACAGGACGAGCAATAGTTGGTCTTTCAGTCGTCTACATCGTTGGTTATAATGTAAGTCTCACCCGAGAGATGAGAAGCCCCGCGGTACCCCAGAAGCGTAAGTTTATTTGCTAAGTTCTATGCACACAGGGAATGGTGGCTACATATGCCTGGATTTCCGGTGGAGAGTTACCGTCGCAACGACTTCGGTCATACACTTTCGGCGTCGCTACATCAATTGCCTTCCTTGCAGCATGGCTCGCAACATTCACAGCTCCGTATTTCATCAACCCCCAATCGCTCAACTGGGGCCCAAAGTATGGATACATCTGGGTAGGACCGTGTTGGCTTGGCGCGTAAGTTCTCTCTTGTGGAGGCAATACGTGAAAGAAATGAAGGGGTCTCTTGACTAATAAAACGTAGAATTTGGGTTTACTTTTTCCTACCCGAGGTCAAGGACCGTACTCTGGAGGAGGTCGATGAGATGGTAAGATCTTTCACCCTGAGTCGCCGTGCGCTTTACACCTCCACGACTCTAGACACTCGTTCCCATCCCTGGCCCAGATAATGGTGCCTTTAATCCCCGAATGAGAGACTAACTGTGCTCCATAAAGTTCGAGGCTCGTGTGCCTGCTAGGAGGTTCCGCAAGTATATTTGTGCTGGCCGAGTTCTCGACAAGAAGGAAGAGGATCCCCATGTGGTACATGCTGAGGAAGTGGTCTGGGCGGATGGCAGAGTGGCGACTGAGGCTGCTACAACTATTGCCTGAAGAAGAAAGGTTCTTGGCGCCTTCACCTGTTGATTATGTCTCTAGATATAGCAACTTAACTGAGTATCTCGTCTATTATTGTCGTGGAGAGTGAAAGAGTAGTGGTCAGTTTATGGTATAAGAAAAATAAAAAATAAAAAAAGTTTCAATAATACCGAGCTATCATGTTAGGTTTCCACGGCTTCTGGTCGGAAATATATGTCCAAGAGCTTATAAGTCATGAGATCTTATTTTGACCGTAGCAATTCAAGTCACCACTAGTATCCTACTGAACCACTCGATCAGTTCCATAACTCTGGTGTGTTTTGCCGATTTCCGGTGGAAAATACAACACCCACATGACTTAATACCCAGGCTTTCCATGTTCAACACATTAATGTTGGCGAAAAGACCGTCCGGGAGAAGTGGTTCTCCCGGCCGACGATCATGGAATGTCGGTGCGCCTCCGTGAAGCGTTCCCGTCGTCTGTTTCGGAGGTGTCCATGAAACACCTTGGCTTCTTGGCAGATTCAGCCAAGGAGAAGACCAAAACAACAATGCCGGACCTCTTGATACATCTCAAATCTGCCCAACATATCAATAGTACACAGAAACTGGCTGGCTGCAAGCAATATTCTTGTTGCTCGAGAATGCCGCCGCTGTCGCAATGGAATCAGCAAGATATCATCGTCTCGAAGAACTTCCAGAGCCGGATTATTTCGATATTCAATTACAAAAGGACTACCAACCTGCGGCTTATCGACTGAATCGCATCAAGAAATGGACCCGTCGCAATGTTGTCCTCGTGATGCTTCTCACAGTTTTCCTCATCGCCACCACTCTGTACACTACAAGCTTGTTAGCGGCACGACCGAGACTTGCAGGACTCAGGAGACCGGAAAACGCGTCTTTGAAAATGACGGAAGTCTCTGGTGGAAGCCAGGATGCAGTGCAGACGGGACAAGCTGGGCTTGGGGACCCTGATGTCGGCGTGGGGGCTCAGGTCTTAGACGCGAATATTACTGCAACAACCGATAATGAGGCGAAGAGCCCCGGACTCGGAGCAGAAAAAGGCGACACCGACTCAGACAACAGACTAACGACGGCGGAAAATGGGCAAGCCGGGGACCGAGTGTTTGACGAAGCCATAGAGACCGAAAAGAAGCCCGACAAGAGTTCCAGCACGGCTGCAAAGACTCAACAAGACGACGGACAGGTGTCGATCCAGGACGCAATTCCGGCAGAGCAGGAACCCCTCATTCCGATCAAAGCTACCTTTTATAGTGGCTCAGAGGGGCCAAAAGCATGTCGCGGTGGTGTCATCGCCGTGATAAACATGCCAAAACCATCGCTCTCAGAAGGACCAACCACACCCCAATGCTATAACTTTCCGAGTCTTCAGTCGTCAGGTTGTGCGGCATTCCTGGCTAACAAGGTTGATGGTTGTGAGGCGAGCGTCTACGCAGAGACAAACTGTCGGTCATATATGAACACAATGGCATTCATGCCTGAGAATCGGCCGGTCGGTGGAAATTGGCGCAGCGCCAAAGTGCAATGCAGGCTGCCTGAGCCAGACCTGTCGACATTGGGGAAGCCGCCGTTGATGGACTCGATAACGTCCTTGGTGGAGAATAATTAATTCGTTGGGACTAGGGCTGTGAGGACCAGCCGACCCACGGCAGGCCAAGCTCATTTAGTCTTGCAGAGCTCGTGATAGGAATAATATGAAGACATGCTCTAACGGAACGGATCCTTTTGATCAAATTTACGGTTGAGACACATTTGCCAAAGTGTGGAATTGTGCTTCTCTAGCTCCGACATTTGCTCGCGCGGATCCTCCATAATCTTGACCAGCTAGCTCATAATTCCAAAAGATTAACATCACATGAAAGAATGTAAACGGTGCACTAGCTGAAACTTGCTGCCAACAGACCAGCCCGGTTAGATATGTGCTAGATAAAAGCAATGTTGAAGCCCTGAATCTGGCCGTGAGATCTTTCTCTCTCTCTCTTGTGTTCTTTTTATCTTTTCCTATTTCTCCTTTTTTTATTTTTTATTTTTTTTAGTGCTCCAAGTCTCATACCGTCATGATGTTTTATCTCTTTGATGTTTCGGTCACGATAAAGGCTGCCTGTGCAGGAATTTGTATGTGAGTATTACATAGTAATGAGTAACTAAGATGTGTGGAGACCGGTCTCGGACGCAAGTCTCCTTCCGCTCGATGATATGCCGGTCCGGACCGCAAGCGGAGATACTACTGCGCCCTGTCGACCTGAGGTTTTGCTACTTGTTCCTCTTCTCACACATACCACCTACATGGAATTGCATCATTCCAATGTGACCTTTATGAGTCCTACGACATTGTCACCCGTTACCTCCGCTCTCTGCTTCTTCATCTCCAAGACTCTATGCCAATTTGACGATGTTGTCCATGATCACATTCTGCTTGCTTATCGCAGCCATACTATTCGCAGCCTCAAGACGGATTCGTGACACACGAACTGTCCCTGTTAGTATTGTCAAGATCAGTTGCATCCGTGGCATCCCGCTGAACCTTACAGGAAAATGACGAGATAAAGACCAATGAGAAGGCCGGCGATCCCCTGGCGTGCCCCATGAGTTCCATCGAGCCCATGAGGTCATTCAACTGGGCTGGAAAGGCGCCCCTGACTCTTCGACCGTTCAAGCCTAAATATCACATCACCATGGGTAAGATAAGCCGGATCTCCTTCAGGCAATACTAGGATAAAACGATTACGAGGGCTGATCAATATTTCACAGCTACACAAAGCTCTACGCCGTCAGATCTAATTGTCATGGATCGCAATTACAAAGACCGAGTAGCAGAAAGGAAGCAGCTCATAGCCATGCACCCTTCCGTTGTCGTGGGAGCTATCCACCAGGGAAAGGATGCTGTGCAGGAGCTATATTCATACCTCATGTCGGAGTATCTTCCACACCGTTATCCGACCATGTTTGCCGTTGAAAAAAGCCGCGGCGTCTTCCACAACAAGATTACTGCCGCCTCCTACCAGCTATCGCCACCGGACGATCCAGTTGCGGCCCTGAAAATTCTAGGCGAGACTGTAGAGGATGACATGTTTCTCCTTCATGAGACGGAGCAGGGTCATCGCAGCGTGGCGTACGTGTGCTGCTACTGCTCTGGCTTTGACCCGTCTCAGAAGTTGGACAAGCTGCTTGTCGAGATTCACGAGCCGGTACCAAGCTATCACAGGATCGGTCCCAGTATGGAAAGGTATTTCAGTCGGCTCGAAGCTGGCAAGAATATAAAGCGGATCAATGTGAGTGTGCAAGAGAAGATTATGATGCGTTGTTATGTCAATCACACTAAGGGGCAAGAATGCTGATTTCAAACACATAACAGTGGTCAGTTGTCGATACGCCAATTTTATTCAACTGTTCAACCAACCACGTTCATGAAAGTGATCTTGAATCCGTCATTCATGATGAGGATATCGATATCGAGAAGGTCAGTTCCTGATAGTCAGTTATTAGTGCGTAACGAGATTGATCGTCTAGGAAAGCTGACAGTCATAGGCTCGCTTGAGGGTTGAGTTGCAGACTCTTAGTCGCCTCCCGAAGACGAGAGCCGTACTCTTCTCCTTCAAGACACACCTGTACACACTGAAGGAGATCAAGGCCGAAGGGCTCGGACCTGAGCTGGCTGATGCCATTGATGGGCTCAAGGAGGGGAATGCCCCTGGGATGTGGACATATAAAGGAGCCGTCAGATGGGGCAAGAAAGTCAAAGAATACCTGAGGTCCTAGATTAACCAGGAATCCCTTTTTTTTCCTTTTTAATTTTTTGGGGGTGGAGGGGTTGCTCAAATTTTCTTTCTAGCACAAGGTGATTAATCACATGTCAGAGGAAAGATACGCTGAAGAGGCATCTGATAGAATCGCCCTACTTAACGACTGGTGTCTGTAAACTATTGCAGGCGTGGGGCGCTCTTACGCTGCCCAAAGTTTTCACTTGAAGTGACCGCTTGTTTCTAAGGAGTAAGATCAAGAATAGTGCCGTTAACTGGCAACTGTATATCGCCTTGTTAACAAACAAGGTATTGAATAGTACTCGTACCTGTGCACTAGTGGTTATCACGTTCACAAAGCTGGCTCGCCGACAGGATGATAGAATGTAGTCCTATGTCCGAGCCCGCTTCATATCCAAGTCCTATAGAAAGAATGCGGGTTTCACACAAGTCTGGCCAAATTATTGGAAAGTTAATCCGAAATCTGAATCAAGACTCTTGTGAGCCAATGACAGATTTTTACCTTGGCAACGCTCAAGGTTAATACTTAGTCACTTACAGAGTCTCCGGCATCCACTCGGAGACCTCGGCTTCAGTCCCGGAACATGGATCAGGGTGTGTTGCCTGCGCATCCGGTGCTCCACCTCCGTGGACGCCAAGGTACAAAAATTGTTTCCGTCATTTTGAGACTGACATGTCAACGACCACTGCGTGACCTTGGCAGATTGACACCTGTCTTCACCATGGCAAAAGACACACCGATCATCTTTATGGACGGAGGGCTCGGCACCTCGCTCGAAGATAAATATGGCCTCAAATTTTCGCACACAACCACGCCGCTGTGGTCCTCTCACCCGCTCATTAGCGACTCTCACACGCTGCTCGCCTGCCAGCGAGACTTTGGTCAGGTCCCAGTCGACGTAATAGAGACGGCAACCTACCAAGTCTCTGTCCCTGGATTTGCAGCCACAAGGACCGAGCAATGGCCAGACGGCGTTGACATCGCAAGCATTCCCAAGTTTTTGAAGGACGCAGTCGACATTGCCGAGCAGGCCAGAGGAAAGCCGGATGCAAAGGTGGCATTGAGTCTGGGCCCGTATGGCTCGACGATGATCCCAGGACAGGAGTACAGCGGGACTTACGACGATGCGCACAATGACGAGCAAAAGCTCTGCAGCTGGTGGGCCGAGCGACTGTCCCTGTTCTCGGGCAACGAGATCCTAGGGAGGATCGCGTATGTCGCATGCGAGACACTGCCCAGGCTGGACGAGATCAGTGCGGTCCGGAGAGCAATGACCAACTTCACATCGAAACCTTGCTGGATCGCCTGCGTGTTCCCAGGCGAAGGAGACCGGTTGCCTGATGGAAGTAGCATCGATCAGGTGGTTGAGGCGATGCTTGCCCCTGACGAGTCCAAAGTCCAGCCATGGGGAATTGGCATTAATTGCACTAAGATGCATAAGCTCGAGGGCCTGGTCGCTAAATTCGAGGATGCTGTCTCGAAGCTTGTTGAGACTGGTAGGGTGGCAGAGTGGCCAGCTCTGGTCCTCTATCCAGACGGTACAAATGGCGAGGTTTATAATACGACCACGCAAGAGTGGGAGGTTCCTGTTGGCCAAGAGCAAAAGCGGGTATGTTGACGCACCCCCCCCCCCCCCCTCTTTTCCCCTCCCTTTTATTATAGTATCTCTCATGCACGCACCACTCCCGGTAATTATTACCTGTCGAAGAGACGAGCACTAACCCTGTATACTCTAGATCCCATGGGAGCAGCACCTCGGACAGATTGTGCTCGACACGGCTAGAAGGCAGAGATGGAGCACAATCCTTGTAGGTGGCTGCTGCAAGGCCACTCATAGCGACATTAGGAGGCTTGTCGACTATATCCGCAGCGCTTGAGCAGCAAATTCATACATAGACACATGCGCAACATGACCTGCTCACCCAGAAACTTGACGCTTTCTCTACGTCCAGGAACCCACCCCCCTCTTCTGGGTGTGGACTTTGGTCCATTCCTACGCATGCCCCGTGCCCCCTTCCCAGGTTCCCAATTCGCCGGTGCCAATATTCACTACCTAGTCTCGAGCTGAGCTTCCCACGCTCGAGACCCCCGCGATAGGCGAGTCAGGGACGTTGGCTGCAGAAGTACCATAGTAGGCTCGAGAGGTTGCTCCGAGACAAGCGGTGGGTCCAGCTGCGAGCAAGCTGCAGCCTGCAGGGAAATCACGTCCAGGGTGGGAACATCGCGAGGACCTCTGGCAGCGTAACTTGATCACCACGAACATGCTGCTCTCCGTTAACTGCCCTATGCGAAGTGAGATTTGATGTCTGTTTTGAACATCGGAGAGACAGCCACCAGCACCAAATAGTGGCTGATCGATTGGACGGACTATAAGATACTATGTAGTAACCATCAATTTGGGTTGGCTTTCATACACCAACAACCATTGTCCGACCCATCTCCTCCTACTTCGTATCTCCCCCGCAACAACGGGCCATAATCCTGGAAGAAATTGTGGGTGCCGCAGCGGTAGAATCTTATGAACCTGGGGGTGGGGGAATTGCGGAATTGGATGATCTGGATCCTGAACCGGTCTAGTCCTCCAGCCCTTCCACGAGTTTCCCCTCGCTCTTGTCGTGGAGCTTCGGCGCAATATGTGGTCTGATGACGACGCTTCCTGAGAGCTCTCTCTTCCTTCCCAACTCCTCGTTGTTCCTTTGTCCTCTTATGAAGAAGGGAAAAAGAAAGATCACAGTCCTTCTTCTCCTGGCGTGCCTATGAGAGAGTGCTGACAGAAACTCAAGGTCCGACCCGTTGCTACCTTAACCCCGAGTCCGAGGGCTACTCCAAATTTGGACGACTCTCCTGACGAAACTCTGTTTTGGTTTGCCCGGGTGATTTCTCAGCTTGATTGCCTGCAAAAATGGGAACGCTCTACACATTCTGCATTGCGCTGTTCGCGGCGCTCGGGACCTTTCTATTTGTAAGAACCTGCTCGATCCAGTATCTGGTAGAAAATCACTACCCATGCGCTGACACAGGACAGGGATTTGACACCGGCATTGCGACAACCAGTTAGGCACAGCATCATGACCCTTTTGAGCAGACCCGATGAAATTGACTAGTTCAATAGCGATCGCCCATGAAAGCTGGATAGAATACATGAACAAGCCTTCAGAGGCGCTGACAGGCGCTGTGCGTGGAGAACAACTCCAAAAGAGATCCCCCGGAGGACCGACGTTCCTGTGGCTAACTCGAAAGAACCGCAGGTGGTCTCCGTCTACATCGCCGGCGAGGCGGTTGGTGCCCTGGCCCAGACCGCTGTTGCCGATAAGTTGGGACGACTGCGATTCATGCAAGTCATGTGCGTCGTGGTCACAGTAGGTACGGTCATCCAGACTGCCTCTGTTAATATTGGCATGTTCTTGGCAGGACGAGTTCTTGCTGGTATCGCTGTCGGGTAAGTTTGTGATCTCTATCATTTCTCCCACGTGCTCAGGTATGGGCTGACAGTGAGCCTAGGGGACTTGTCGCCACTGTTCCTATCTACCTCAGCGAGATCTCTGCTCCCTACCAACGGGGTCTCATCGGAGGAATTTCAGGATGCGGCATCTCCTTCGGAACCATGACTTCCAACTGGGCAGGCATGGCTTGCGGCTATGCACCTTATGGGGCGACGCAGTGGCGTCTTCCTCTCGGCATCCAGATCCCGTGGGGCGTCGTTCTGTTCATCGGGCTAGCCACCTTCATGCCCAACTCGCCTCGCCAGCTCATCCGCAGCGGAAAGGTCGACGAGGCCCGCACGGAGTTCATCAAGATTCGTCGGGACCTGCAATCCCACGAGGTACAGGATGAGTTCCTGCTCATGAAGACACAGATCGAGTTCGAGATGGAGCGTGAGATCAAGTCGTACCGAGAAATCTGGCTGCTGTTTAGACGACGGGCGCTTGTGTCAGTAGGCCCCCATGTCATGCGGGGTGTAGTCTTGCGCATACTGACTGCGGTTTAGATCCGTCGCTGTCCAGACTATGACGGCTCTGACGGGTGTCAACGTTATTCAGGTACGTGCTGGACGAATATTCGCAACCTGGCAGTGTATTGCTACTCTTTTAAGACTCATTGCTCACAAGAAACCATGTAGTATTACCAAAGTACGAAGTGCCCGACGCAGACATCAGAACTTGACTCTCATGCTGACCCAATTGCAGCTATTTTGTACAAGGCGCTCGGCATAGGCTCCACTACGATTCTCGCCCTGTCTGGTGTCTATGGCACCATTGCGTTCGGCTCCAATGTGCTCACAACCTTATTTCTGACGGATCAATGGGGTCGTCGGAAGTGAGTATTCCAAGCCCCATTCACACAAGTTGAAGGTTCATTAACACGCACCAGGATGATCCTCACCGGACTGAGTTGCATCATTGCGATCGAGATCTATGCCGCCATCATGCAACGCGAATTCCAGTACACCGATAACAGGATAGGCAAAGGTTTCGCTGTCCTGGGGATTTATCTGTTTGTTTTTGCATACTGTAAATATCCCATCCGAGTCCTCAGCGAGCGTCCACGGGAACAAGGAATGAGTTTCTGCTGACGATACATACAACAGACGGAATGCTCAACAGCACAACCTGGCTGTACGGAGCAGAGGTCTTACCTATTGCTATTCGAAGCAAAGTCATGGGCTTGGCCGCAGCATCTCACTTTATTGTGAACGTTGGAAGTAAGCTCAGGACGACTACGTCAACATCGCAAGAGAAATGCTAAGTCAACTTACAGTCACGGAGGCTGGACCTAGCGCGTTCGCCACCATCCATGAGAATTACTATTACATTTTCGTGGGCTGTACCCTCTTCTTCCTTTGTATTGCTTATTTCTTCTTCCCGTGAGTGTCTTCCTCCATTCTCTAATTCGCACCGGGTGCCTAACAGTCAGTAGTGAGACTAAGAAGAAGACCCTTGAAGAAGTCGCAGCGGCCTTCGGTGACAAGGTCATTCTACTTGACGAACCGGACCTCGCCCCTGCAAGTCCAATGCTGGACAATGTCTCGGAATCGAAAACAAAAGAAATTGAACGCAAAGAATCGGCATGAGAAGAAAATTACCATATCGCGCTGCGGCAGTATTATCTCACTCAAGATGACCTCGAGGGCCCGTAGAGTTGCCAGAGATTACATGTCTGCGCCTTGGATTTGGACGATCTTTGATACTCAACGCATTCTGTTGCTCTGGACTCGTTTCTTCTTTAGTGCAACTGAGAGACGTGTTGTTGTACTGGAAGATTGCACGAGGGCGGACGGTCAAGCACGCAACCACAAGGTCGTATGTTAATGTAACTAAATTTTTGTGACCGATGACACTTTTGAACAAGGTAATCATATGACTAGATAGCTTTGGGGCAGTCGAACCGGTCTTGATCAAACGAGCACAGAACATAAGACTACATATCCCTTGTATTCACATATGTCCACGTAAACATGTCATCAACTCCCCATGCGGTCTTGTTTCTAATTCAACCATCATTCATCGTTTCATGGGATCATTCCCCCTTATTGGAAGCCCCGCATCTCTTTCCAGTCCTCCTCCAAGATGTCGTAAAAGAGCAAGTCCCAATATTTCCGATCGTACCAAAAACACTGTCTTCTCCGCCCTCCAAATTTGAAACCACACTTCTCGTAGCATCTATGAGCGCGTTTGTTGTACTCAATAGTGCCCAAGTTGACGCTGTGCATATTGCCGTGCCGGAATGCCCAGTCCAGAATCCAATTGGTAGCTTCGGTACCGTATCCCTTGTTTTGGTAAGGCGCCGCGAGGACGATCCCAAAGTTACCTGCACGGCTATGGGGCGAAGTCCCGTATCCGCCGTGGGAGAGCCGGACAAAGCCAATGCGGGTCTCTGGCACCTCAGCTTTGTCGCCCTCACCAGTGTTCTCAGGCTGACGCAAGCAAACAATGCAATCCAGTAAGCTCTCTGGTCCTGTCCAGAGCTTCATGAAATCCTCCACCTTGGATTTTCTCGGGGGAGCAAGGATGAGCGGTGTGCTGAGCCAGATGTTGTTGGGATCCCCGTCGATGTTCTTGAACCACCACTCTTGGTCATCTTCGCGGATAGAGCGATAGATGAGACGATCAGATCGCCAGACATCTTGAACAGTGGTTGTCATCTTGGAGCGACTAGAAGGAATGAAGTATAGGCTTGCGGAGAATCAAGAGATGTGTGACCATGAGATGCGGCTTGGAGTAGCGAAGAAGCAACCCATGCCTTCAGTCGTCCTTATTAAGACAAAACCTCAAAAACGCTTGGGGTATTATGACTTTTAGAAGAGGAGGCGCAGATAGTCATGACTTGATACAGGTGCGCTAAACCTGTCACGGATTCCGGCACAGGGTTGTGAGCATCGCGAAGTGAGTCACACCGGACAGTGGCCCTTGCTGACGTGCATGGGAATAATTATGAAAGGACCTCGCAGATCCCAGACCAATGAATCCTCAGCTTCGTCCCAACACCTCGAGGAGCTTATCTGAATTACAAGGTACTAATCCTGCAGGACCAGCATGCTCCACAGAGAACTTCATTCCTGCTCTGTTTGCCACCATGCAGACTTGACCCTTATGTTCAATTGCCTGTCCCACAATAGAATATACGGCATTAAAAAAAAAAATTCTAGTAATATCAGTATTCGTTTATAGAAAGTTGATGGACATTCATGTGAACAAGGTCATTTCGCAATTGTAGAGGCGAACTCGTTAATACTTTTGAAATCGCTTTCCGGATGAGGGCTCAAGGTAATTCATTAGTCCATTACGCAGTTATTCCTTAAGTTTTATATGACCAGAATGATACCAACTTCGGCTTTGCAGAGACATTAATATCCTGTATATTAGACCGTAGAAATATCGTCATGTAACAAAGCAACTTTTTCGGATTCGTAGGCGATCCCTGAAGTTTGTGCTTCGCTTCATTCGCTCCTAAAGCGATCTCTTCGCTAATTGTACAACTGAGCAAAGAAAGAAACTGTCTCTTGATAGTTATTCAGGGGGCGAAGGCACTGCCAAAGTAATACATAACTCTATTGCTGACAAATCGGATTTTGGCTACCCTCTGTTGAATATTATATAAACACGTGATATGTAGTCATGGTGTTATGTGAAACCGTTTTGTTCTAGCTTGAGCATTGCCCCAAGTTGTTAATGTAGGACATAGGCAAGCTATTTTAATTTGCTGATAGAAAAGACATTAGATTCATTGCAATCGGCCAAGAGATGCAGATCATCGAGTTGCATGCAAAATTAGCCAGTATTGGGCAACAAGTACTATCAAATGGATGATCTCAGTTCAGAGATGTTGATCATGGGAGTCACCTGACACTGTCCATAGAAATCCACGAGGGCTAATTTGAACACATAAAAGTGAGCGAAGTTGAAAATCTATGTCAGTGTGAGGTAATGCAAACCTCTTCTGCTCGCATACGGAGGCGAGGGAGGGAGCGACCAGGCGGCACCGCTGTCGCTGTTAATGGACTTTGAGCCGCTGGATAGGTAAACGGCCGTTCTCCTCGAAAGATAGCCAGGGCTAGCTCAGCGCACCTTATACCCTTCGTGAGGTCTTTAGTTTAGATAGCTACGCTTCTTTTCTACTTGGCGTTAAATAGATCAATCAATCAATCAATCAATCAATCAATCAATCAATCAATCAATCAAACCTCTTCTTAAACATAGCGTTCCATTGTAGAGCGGGCATAATATAAAACCTAGAATCTGTGGGGAAATATATAGGTGCAGCCAGTTCTGAGAGACTGGTGATCGTCTTTTTCCCGACAGACTCTGCAGCCTTCCCCGGTACTACATGACCTTATTATATTCAAGGTTTAATATAATAAACATCTTGTGCTTCGCACATTATTTCGAATCCTAAATAATCAGAGATAATAGAATTCCTTAAATCCATATCAAGGCAGCCAGAGCGCATGGGCTCACATGTTTGCTTTTGCAGTCTTCTCTTACATTTTACCTTTGTCATATACCCATTGCTCCTTGTCTCTGAGCTGTAGATGAAGCAGTCGCTCGGAACTTCAGTGACACAGCCTCCTCATGACTATGCAATCCGCCATGTACGCATAACAAAGTAAGAGGAGACAAGCCAGCTGATCGACTCAAAAGACTTGCAATATTGAGATGTGTAAGATGTACAAAGGTATGGCAGACACATTCGAGATTTGCCACTGAAGCCGGTTGTGTCAAAAAAAAAACTAGATGGACACAGTAAAAATCTAAGAATCTTGGACAGTAGGAAACGGATGCCTGTGAAGTAACATCTAGGCCGTTATTAACTGGTGGGAGTAATTAGTAGTAGTATTATTGCTTGGGGTGGCTCATGTGCGGAGTTAATCATGCGAGCTCGGATTTCCGAGAACTGGTGATCCGCGAGAGAAAGTCTGGGTGCGCAAGAGAATTGAGTCGTGGTAACCAAGAAGAAATGGCCTCATGGCTGCAGGCGTCAGCCCCATAATTGAGGTCCAAATCATGATCAACTCGGGTCTGGTGCTTTTAACTCCTGATGTCCTGCGGACTCAGCCACATCTTCAGCGCGACATGGTGTCGGTCTGAGCCCGCTGGCTGGATATTATGGTCCTCCAGCGCCTCTGCTCGGGGCTTTGGCAACCTATCAACCCCAAGTTTTCCAGTTTCTCGCATTGAATATAACGTCACAGTTCCACTCTGGCCACCCTCATGGTATTCATAAACCTTGACGGTTTACATGTCAAAATGAAGGAGATGTGGATATGGAGTTCGAAATGTGGGTAGTCTGTGGCCGAGAGCCGCTCAGCCCATAATGAAATCAAAAAGAATCACGGCACATTTCGGCCGGTTTCAGCTCAGTCGTTGAGGCAGTGTTGCCTCTAGTCTGTATATCTGGGATGCTGCGTGCTGCGGATGTGAATATAAAGATCCGTGAATTCATCTTGGACACAAGGCATAATAACAGGACCATCAAGAGAAGACAATCCACCCAAACTTCAACTACACGTACAAGCCTGCAACTCATACGACATTCTATCGACGTCCAGAGTATTAAGCCAACATTCATCATGTATACCAGCACCGTTGCGATCATCTCAATCTTCTTGGCTCCGGGAGCCCTCGCCATGGCCATCACCGGCGACTTCACCCCAAACGCTGGGGCTCACCTCAAGCGTCTGACGTGCTCATCTGACGAGCAATATTGTGGGGATATCTGCATCTCGAGCTCTGACGAGTGCTGTGACCACTACTACTATTGTAGCAGCGGCTACACTTGCGGTCATGGTGGCAACTGTTGCGAGGACGATTCTTGCAGCGTCACGGGGACTTATGTATACTGTGAGTGAGCCAGCAGCGATGTAGTCAGATTGGAGGGCGAAACTTAAGGGGGTCTCGTAAAACTCACTAACATCATATCAATAAGCTGATCACAATGACCACACCGCTACTGCTACGACTTCCACAGCCAGTGCTGCCTCAACGACCACGTCCAGCACAAGCTCGTCGACCGAATCCGCCACCACTGTGCCGTCCACCTCGAACACCTCAACCAGTACCACAGCAACCAGCACCGCAGAAACCAGTACCACGGCGACAACAGCAACTAAAACCACCGCGAAAACCAGCTCCAGCACTTCTACTTCATCGTCTACAGCCTCTACCGCCATCGCAACCGGTGCTGCTGCGCATGTTGGGTATTCGGCGCAGGGAATCGCGCTTGCTATGCTCGCTATGGCCGCCATGTGACCCACTTCATAGAGGTATACGTATCTTGCACTACACCGATACGAGGTCACAGCGAAACCTTATTGTGAGGGGCTTTTGAGCGTAGCTGATGCATTGAGGGGCGATTGGATGGCTAGTAGCGCGGGAGATTGGATTTTTGTATGAGGGGAAGAGAACGTTAGAAGCTTGTCAATGACAAACGTATTATTAGCATATGAAAAATGATGACAATGATATCCTTATGTATATATGCTTGATGATTGTCAAGGAGCTTTTTTAATAGTCATTGAATTTTTATTCTTGGCTTGGTGTAATATCAGCAGCTCTACGAAGTGTAATGCCAGACCTTAGAATTATTACTGATCGATGAGTCCAAGAATGGAGCTATCGTTATGCATGAAAAAACTGTGTCTTGTCTCTTGCGTATTGTGCGGAAACATAACACGTTCGGAACGTACGTGCCAGACACTTGGCTTCACAAGGAAGGCTGTTAGACATCGTTGAGGCGAGTTATACTAGAGCATCGTGCTTCCAGGCTTGGGAGCATTCTGTGCTTGAGTTTGTGACCAGAGTTAAGCCTCTACTACATATAGTCGGGTCGAGCGGACGAAAAGAAAAGCTGCAGAAGAAAATGACTATCAACCTGCCTTATCTTCTGTCAAATCACTTTGCGAGAATAGCATATAGCCGGTTTTGCAGAGAAGTGATAAGAATTCTTCCAGGCTATAGCTCATCTAAACGAATGATTGCTAAGTATTAAGTCTCTACACATCTTACTCGGAGATTCGATCCAGCCAGAATATAACCAGCTTCAAGAGGAAGTTCTGGCTAATCGTGGGCAAGACGGCCAAACTCAAGACAATCACTTTATACGGCGAGAGGGGGAAAAAAAACCATTATTATGATATTCGAAGAAAGTGACGAATTGGGATGAGATGTTACCGTGCTGTTCTCGTATTTGCCGTCCCCTTTACAAGCAATTATGCCGACATACTTATCTCCAGCTCGGGGAGTAGCCTCGGGATTCGGTCAGCTGAACCAGTCGATGCTGAAACACCTTAATACTAACTATACCAAAAGAGAAGTCCGCAACACTTACATCGAACTGCATGGGAGCGCAGCACTAATGAGGGCATGTGGACGAAAGGTGTAAGGTAATCGTATGGGCAGATAAGGAAGAAAAAGACCATCTCACTGACCCTCATCGTTGTTGTATCGCGCCTGCTACGCGTTTACGCTGGAGCTAACCGAACCCCTTCTCCAGACCCCCACCTTCCCCAGTTTCCCCAGCTTCCCCCCATTCCTTCACCATCCATTCCTTCACCTTTCCTTCACCTTTCCTTCACCTTTTTCATCAGCTGTGATAAAGGCCCAACTTGCTCCCATGTGACAGCAAGACATGGCAATGACGAGGCCTGGCCGTGAATCAGCATTCCAGCACTGCCACATGATGTATAGGGTGCACATGATAGGACATGGCTGTGGGGCGGCGCGCTCGGACCTCATATGGGCGAGGAATAAAATACTTAGGTTCAAAGGTTGCAGTTCAGCTTCCTTCTTCTAATACCTGAGGTCATTACACAGCTTCCAACTTGAGGTTGTATTGCAACTTGCAATTAAGGTGCTAAGTCCGAAGAAAACTACTATCCTCTTTTTCTTTCACCCTCCACCCTCCAGGGCTTTCCTCCTCATCCCTTCATCCTCCAACTTTGCCCAATTTCTCCTCTTGCGCTAATACTCTCATAGCCTTGCAATATGGAACCAGCAGTCCCAGAGCCTCTGGTAAGCAGCTATCCCCCCCTCCACCCCCCTCTTTAAACCTTGCTGTGAAAGACTGGTTTGGATGCTCATCCGAAGCCGAGCAGGTCCGTGGCGGCCACGATGTGAAGGTCCAGGCCGATGCGTGCAGTCAGGGCAGCCAGGGCAGTCAGCAGCTTGCAGGTGAAGGCGAGGGCCCCAGCTCCGTGCGGGACCCTATCCGCCCTGGCATCGATACAGTCGGTTGTGAAGGAGGCCACAGTGAAGGCGCTGACGCTGTCGAGCTGGTGCTCCGTACTATGGCATGTGCTCAGAGACTGCTGGCCCCTATTCGTAACCGGTCGCTGCTCAACATCAGCTTCGACTTCGATTTCCCTGCCGACCAGCTCCAGACGCTCAAGACTGCGATTGCCGACTCATTTGAAGATTTCGTATTTCGAAAGATCGAGCACGAGTACGACCAGTCCACAAACCTCTTGCATCTTCATCTTACAATGCCAAAACTCAACCACGGTCTGATTACCGCCTCTATCGGTAACAGGATGCGCGATGCTTTGGTTCAAGTAGAAGGTCGGATCAAAACTGAGGATCCAGAGCATGGCAAACAACTCGCTAATATCATCGACCTGATCAATGCGGGCTGCGATGGCGATATTGAGTCCAAGAACTGGGTCAAGCAGCCAGACTGTAGTTACTACTACAATTGCAGAACACCACAAACCTTTGTTATAGAGGTTGCTGTTTCCCAGCGGCGTGCTAACACCGACAAGAAAGCTCTCGATTACTTCCACGACACTACACGCATCCAAACTGTCGTTCTTATCGATATTTCGAGCCCGAGCCAGAAGCTGGACTGGGGTGAGATCAAGATTATGGGCAGGAGCATGAATGACCCTGCTGAGGGCGTCGACTTAGTGCCCTGGACGCGGTTTTTCGGCCCCGGCGCTGTCGCCCCCGACGGCGAGATTCCTTTCTACTTCTCGGACTTCGTCGTGACCAAGGAGACACCCTTGCCAACTGCATATATGCGACCCCGGCTGCCAGAGCACCGCAACCGGTACGCCTTTATACCGCCCCCCCGCCCCCCCTTCCTCTTTGTGCTGTGATTGCTGAGATGCTGATCGGATAATAAATATTAGGCGCCCCATGTTCACAATCTCCTTCCGCGACCTAGTGAAAGACTTCAGCCGAATACGAAAATTCGAATAAAGCATGCTGCCACAAGCAGGGGTCTCTTAATTAGCCTGAGCAGAGCAACGTTATGCCTTTATTTTCTCGCAACCATCATCTGGCCTGCTCGTCTCACATGCTTTACGAACAAATTTTCGGGAGAAAAAAAAAGTTGCAGTCATGGATTCACAGAGGCTCACGTACTATTCCATATGGTATCACAAAGGGGCCTAGTACATTTGGCACCGGGGGGCGGGGGGGGACACATGCCGTGAGGAACTCTGGTCGGAGGATTGTTATTCATACCATCAAGCCTTCTTATAGTAGGCATCTCTATCGGGCGTGTGGGTTTGTCAGTATGACGAAATTGGTTTGGTGCAGGGCGGAGTATGGTGCAGAACTTTGATCGCTGTTCCTTTTTTCCTCTTTCCTAGCACAGGAAGCTCGCTGGGCCTCATCACCAGGAAGGTAGCCCCGAATGATACCTACCAGAATCTCTTGGTGTTCCAGTGAAGTGCTTGCCCACGACTTGTTGGCGGCGGCAGGGTGTATGCGAATGAAAACGATAACGAGGCAGCGCAGTTCGTATTATCCTTACACCGTTCTTCTCAAAGCTGATTGTATGCTTGTCCCAACTCGATTCAATTCCTACTTGCATATATGACTACGAAAACAATGTTCGCGCTATTGTAGCAGTTCTTCAGATTCTTGAATTCTCAAACTGTTGCGCCCCCTTCACGTCCGAGAGCCAGCTCACCCTCGTCTTGACAAATTGTTCAATCGTCGGTGCCAGCTTGTTCTCGATCAGGTGGAAGTCATCAATTGTCCCGATGCGCGTAATGCTCATCCCAGGATACCCGGACGACACGCGGTACATGAGCGTGCCGCATGTCGAGCAGAAGTAATTCGTCATCGTATTGCCCGATGCGATGGTCTTGCTCTGGCTCCAGGTTTTGAGGTTTTCCTGGCCGCGGAGGTGCTTTAGGTATGCGTCATCGACAATGAAGTTAGAGGCGAACATGGAGGCTGTGATCTTGTGGCAGTCGGTACAGTGGCAGACGAAGGTCTTGACTAGTCCGGGGCCTTGGGTTGGCTGAGAGAGGCGCTGTTAATTTGCTCGCGCCCTTGGTCGTCGGACACCACAAAGCATGCTTGGGGTAGCGGTCGCGGACTTACAAACGCAAGTTGCACGGCACCGCAGAAACAGGTGGCCGTTGCTTCAGTTTCTGTCGTCCAGCCGTCTTGGGTCTGGTTGGCGAGTGGGAATTGGGGTTTGGACTCGGCCGCCATGGCAATGTTGGTTTGTGTGTGTTGATAATAATCAATTGAAGGGGTTATCTTTTTAGACACGACCACAAAGAATGCTGGGAACAGTCCGGAGTAGATGCTTCTTTAAATATTCAAAACATTAAAGTCGAATCTCCGGTACTGCAACTGCATTATCTTCATGTAGGGCAGTCTGGAACCAATCAATATCTTTTTAAACTTGGAAAATAAAGTTTTGTGTACCACCTTATCGGCAGACTATCTCCCTTCTGGGGAACTACTGTATAATGTCGTCATTGTCGTCATTCAGGCTTGTGGATTTGGAATCTTCGTGCACCAGAATAGACTCATCAGCAGTTTTTTGCTGCACTAAAGCAAGACTGAAATACAGCAGCTGCATGAAAATGAACCCCACCGTTGAGGCCAAAGCTGCAGGGTGACGGGCAGTGGGCTGCTTCCAAGCTCAGACTGTTACTCAGTTGTAAAATGGCTAATAAATATGGTCGTTTACTTCTCTTTCCTTGCTGCCAATGGCTTTGCTAGTCTTGTGTATATTTCCAGCCTTAGCCCATTCTATTAGTGACGACCCGATTCCCACGCTGACATCACACGACCGCCCTCCACCGGAGCGGAGTCCTCGTGGGGACCCGGGACTGCACCTGTGCGAGGGCCAGTGGGTCACCGGCCTGGGCCCTGCACGGACGGCCCCGTTAATAGCAAGCCAGCAGCCAGGCCCCAGATAGCCTCAGCCATCAAGCTGTTTTTCTCTTCTTTTCTCTCTTTCCAGCAGCGCACTTTTGCAATAGAGCCTGTTTGCCTCGCATAGGACCATCCCCAAGCCAGAGCGGGTGCAAAATAGCTTTCACCCATACTGCATACTATCTCTGGTCGTCTTCGCTCCATTAAGTCATATTACTGCTTCCTGCTCTCGAACCCCATCGCCTCCCCATCCGCCAACTCTTTGTTCTTCACGCAGTAGGAATGACTGTTGCCCTTAATCTCTCAATCCTCGCCATTCCGCGGCGCCAAATGAGGACAAGCGTATTCGTTGCAAAAGGCCCTGAAAGGAGCCCATATTACTTGCGGGCGCAAGTGTTGCTGCTGATATAATTAGCCTTCTATCTTTCCATAGCGTCCCGTATGCTTAGACTTGCTTTCATTATTGAGTTCGTGTCTAAGTACTTAAGTATTTAATAGTTGGGTAAGCCTCGTGTACATAGGTCTCCATATTCCCTGACACACACCATCCTCACAACATCTCACAACATCCCCGGGGGAGACATGATCCAGTATGGGTTGCAATTCGATATATTCAATTACTACCTGAGTAAAGTACTTAATTGATGAAAAAGCACAAACTTCCGACTCTAGCTAGTTTCAGTACAAGTGGGAATAAAGGGTGGAGTTGGTCGTCGGCGTGCTGGCGTTATAAAGCGCGAGGGGCACCTCGGCGAAGATGGCGTCCAGCATACCGTCGTCGCGGCCGTCGGACCAGGCGACATAGGCGTACTTGTCGGTGAGGGCAATGAAGGAGGCGCGATCTCCAGGCTGGCCGGTCTCACCGACGGGCTCTGACATGTGGGTGACCTTGACCGGCGCCGAAAAGGTGCGGCCGTGGTCGAAGGACACGGCCGAGTACGCGTCGAGGATGTTCGACTGGTTGGTGCGCCACATGACGCCCAGCAGGCCGCTCGAGCCAAAGTCCATGGCTGGGCGCTGCGAATAGGGGGTCTGGATGGTGGTGGGGCCCGTGAAGTGCTCGCCAGCATCGTCGGTGACATAGATCTCCAGGGAGTAATCACGTGGGACCATGAGCGCGAACGAGCCGTTCCTGGTCGGATCGGCGGCCACCCACGGCGTCGGATCGCTGGGCAGGCTCACGCCGGACACGGGCAGCATAGCGCCGGTGCCATTGGCCACAAGGTTGCCGTCGCTGTCGGTCAGCGGCAGCGTCGTCCACGTCACACCGTCATCGGTGCTGACATACATCTCTGGGTAGCCGTTGGTGCCCTCGGCCGCAGAGGCGAGAATACCGTTGTAGACGGCGATGGACCTGCCGGGGAATCCACACACCGGGGCGAGGCCAGGGATCTCGTAGTCCAGGCACACGTCGATCGGGCCGGGGATCGTGTTGAAGGGAGCCCAGGTGTCGCCCCCGTCGGAGCTGACCGACACGGCCGCCGGATACTCCCACGACGAGGCGCCGTTGGCGTACACCTTGCCCGTGGCCAGGTCAACGCGCAGTTTCAGGGCGCCTTGCATGTACAGGGGCGTCACGGACGGGGTGCTCCAGGTCTTGCCACCATCCGTCGACTTGGAGAGCTGGGGGTGGGACGCCTCGTTGTCGTCCAGGCCTTCGTAGACCTGGTTGTTCAGGAGGTAGAACGTGCCGTTCCCATCGGGGAAGACCTGTGGCTCACCGCACTCCGGCGCCTCTCCCAGCGGGTATTCGGCAGTGATATTGGTCCAGGTCTGGCCACGGTCCAAGCTGTAGGACAGGAAGCAGCCGCCGACGGGCGACAGGGAGTCCAGCGGGTAGAAGCGCGTCGAGACAAACACGAGGTTGTCGGGGTTCTGAGGGTTCACGGCGACGACGGGCTGGCCTTCGCGTGTGTCATTGGTCCGTGTCATGTCAATCTCGCGAATCGACGGCAGCGCGCGCTGGACAGACCGGCGTACAACGCTGTTGCTGCCTATGGCCTTGGGGTCGATAATAACGTGTGGTTCCGCGAACTGGGGCTTCACCTTGGTATTGTCAGACACCACCCATCCAATTATCTTTATATATAGAATCTGCTGTTTTTGCACGTACGTTTTGAACAGGGGCGCTCACGGTCTCAGTTGCCTGCGCGCCATGGCCGAAGCAGCCGAGAAGAGTGCTAGGCGGAAGGGAGGACGAGAGCACATAGACAACAAGCGTGGAGCAGGCAAAGAGTGCGAGGGTGCGGAGAACCCAGCTTTTGCTGCGCCGCCGCCCCTGGTGCTCAGTAGGAGCCTGAAGCTCGGCGATGGGCATATCACCCTCTTTACTGTCCGAGTAGCCCATATTGCTGGGTCGGGAAAAGCGATCACAGTATGTGCTCTATGAGGATGATGAGATTCGTATGTTGCTGCCGATGCTCGTATTCGTTTATCTTTCTAATCAACTTCCTGAGGTTCTGTTCGACATTGATATATTATATATCTGTGTTGCCCCTGCTCTTGTTTACGTAGTATCTAATCCTAGATCCACTAAACAATGCTCACCAGTTAAAAACAAGCATATTATTGACGATCTTTACAGTTATTCAACCAATCAAATTTCAAGATTCTGGGGCTGTGCATGTTTTAGGGTTCTCCGCAGGTCCGCAATCTAACCACGTTGAGATGTCTTGGACAGGTAGAATAGCAATGCTACTCTTGACTTGCTGAGTATTGTACACACCTGCAGAGCTTTGAACTCCGACTCGGTGCCCGAACGGCAGTATTTCTTCCTATTCTTGTCACACTTCGCTCTCGCACCTCGCTCTCGCACTTCGCTTCCGCTTCTTACATTGTGCACTTTGCTGTGCTTACAGGCCGAAAAGCCACCTCTCTGTCGGGTATTCTGCTGCTAGGAATACAAGAAATACTAATAGGTCTATGCTCCACACCCTCCACAATACACGTCACAAGTTCCAGCCAAACTTTCAGCTGTTGGGAAACTCTCTCTTGTTTCACCGCTATGTACTTATGCTTAAGTTTATACCCGTGTACGGAAGTAGTGGGCTAGGAGCGCTAGGTAATAATCTTTTTGGGGCATGGGGGATAGTACTGTAATATGAAAGGATGAATTTCGCATATGTGAGAGCTACTCAATATATTTCAGCTTCTGCCCACGCTACATACTCTCTCATGTCGTCATCTTCTCGTCGGAGCAGAGTGTCTGTCAGCCATGCCTACTTGACCAGGTATCCTCCAGGACAACCTCGACGATCGCCCAGGTGTACTACGTATACTATGTAAGTCATTCATTTCGCACTTGACAACATCAATCCAAGTGCCGGTCATCGCTCCAACGTAGTCCGCTCCCCTGAGATGACCGGGAAGTGGAGGCCATGATGCTGGCAAGAGAAACCCCGAAACCGACACCACACGGGACATTCTTGCCCTCTTCCTTCCACATCAAATGAATCCATTAGATATGCTGGGCGTCAATAACAAGTCTGGCCAGGTGCCGATTAGCCGTGACGCGGGCGATCAATTACCATGTCAACTTACCGTCGGGGTATTGGACAACGTTGTATACCATTTAAATACTGTGAACTGGGGTGAAGTTTCCGTCGTTCCGAGCGTCGTTACCTACCAATTTATGCTCGGTCCTACATCTGTCTGCTTCCCGACAGCTTTCATTGGATGCCCGGCTTCCGTTCATCCCTGACCTTATTTGAGGAGCATCAAAGACTTTGATAACGCTATCCAGAAAGGGCCGCTCTTTATGGCTGACGAGAAAGGGAGGCGTTTGAGATGTAAAGTGTTCACGCTCAGAGAGAGAGAAAAAGGCGGGAGATAAAAGAGAGACAGAAAAAAACAAGGAAATGGCAAGACGCTTTGCCTCGAATTTAGATTCGGCTGAGGACTTGATTTACAATCATGTACGACTTAGCTTAAGTAGTTTTAGTAATAAGAAAGTAAGACAGTGGCACAAGTGATGATTGATGGTGGTAGGAGGATGAAGGAAGAAGAAAGAGAATCAATGTGGACGACTTGTTTGCTGGAAAGGACGACTTTCTGGGGCAATGAGGTTGTATTTAAACTTGTATCTGGAGAGGAGCGTCTGGATCTTAAGTAGTTTTAGTAATAAGAAAGTAAGTGCTGTCTCGGCTTGAAAGGTTATTCCAACACTTCCTAATTAGAGTCGGGCCAACAGCGAGCTCAGCTTACAATATTATCGACTTCAGTCTACTTATAAATATGCTTAAGTAGTTTTGAATAGCAGGATTGCTTCTACGTCTAATAGAGACAGATCTCTCTGCATGTTTGCCTGAATCAATGCTTTGCTAAGCCCACAGGCTTTGCCCAGATACTATGTTTCATTAATTCTTTTTGAGTCTATCCCAAGTTCTATCTTGAGCTCGGCTTCCAGCAAGCTTATTCCAGGCCGGGTTTCTGCATTTGCTCAAAACTTTTTGATTCGTCCTTATTTTAGTTCTGTTAGAATTCCGGCTCCAAAGATTAGTCATATAGGTGCAGTATGTCATCAAGAGGGATCGAGGGATCCGGAGAATTGGGTGGCCCTGGAAAAGGCTGGGTGGTCCTGATGTTATATCGTTGTGCTTGGCTCTCGTCGATAACCAATGGTGGCGGATCGTCGGGGTTCACTGGACCCTCTCCTTTCTCGTCCAATCGGCCCTTTTGGGTCGTGGAGATCTTCTTAGAATCAAACTGAGCATGTTATTTCCGAAAGCGTTGTAACAGCCATCACAGGTACTGATCGTGATGTTTGGACTTGAGGGTGCAGGCGTGCATAAATCTTTCACGCTTCAGAAATCCAATGAATGCGGTGTCAGACTGTCCTTCGAAGCTATGAAGATTTCCAGCCCCACCGCATTCATTCTGATAATCCCAGGATTATAATAACGGAGGATTTTCAAAAAGAGAAGGAAGAAACGCCCACCCGGGGGGGGGGGATTGAAACTTGGAGGGGGAAGTAACGTAGAGTCAATTTTAGAGAGAGATTTATACCTAGATGTAGGACGTCGTGCACTAGCACCTAAATAGATTCATAAAAGTTCAGATGCATTCTGATAGAGTAATATTCGTTCCTTAGCCCGAATGTTTCAATAGAAAGACGCCGACTCTGTGTGAGTTTGTACGACAGCCAAAAGAAGTCAATACTCCCAGTGACTGGGAATGTACGAACGGTCTATAGTTGTCGGTAAAGTAGCCTCTCTACAGAGTTTATACGACGTGGAGAATGCAACCTTCTCACACTCATGTAGAGTTCATCAATATCCAGCAAAGCAACAGCAGATTTCTAATCAGTTCATCATCGTTCTTCCGGCTGGTGGGTATGCCATGTTCATGCGCGGCTGCTAAAACCCGCAGAGCTTCGTCTTCTCGTACATTAAGGTCCCGGTTATCCTGTGTCTATACTTTAGCTATATCAAGTTCCGGAAAGCAACCAACGTCATACTTGTGTCAGCAATTGAAATCCAGCCTTTTATCGATATTATGAACGCCAACTAGGAATCACTAATAGCATCTAAGTACGGTGTGTTTAAGTAATAAGGGAAAAGGCTCTGTATTGATCTGCGCTGAAGAAAGAAGAAAGCCTGGAAAAGAGGCCAAAACCTGAGGCGAAAAGGCTCTAGGTGCTGGCTGGCCCTCGCGCAAGTTGTATTTTTCATAGGGGTGTTTTTTTTTTTTGGGTGGGAGGGGAGGGGGTCGGGAGGCAGACTACTTCTGACAAATATGTTGCAAACGAACGTCTATTGAAGCTTGCTTCTATCTTTTCTAAGGCTGATAAAGGTCATATATGCCTTCGTTTATAATCGAGCGTTTTGAAGGCCGACTCGTATTCAAGGGAGCCTGAACCAGAATATCTGAATCATTTTTCCTCTAGGCTAAATCGTGGAATTCGGAGCGGCCGACTAGGCCGAGGAACAGCTAGAACGGCTTGGATAGCTCCTTAGATCTAACAAAACATGGCAGACGACGCGACGTCAGGAACCTCAACTGGTGACAATCCTCCCCTTAGCTCTGCTCTCGTGACAGCATATAACTCTAGCAAAACAACGTTGCCTTGCCTTAGAAAACTGAGAACGAAGACGACAGGGCCAGAGAATTTGAGGCGAGGACCAAGTGGGTGTCAGTCACCATGTCGCCCCTGTTTGTTGAGCCTCTCAGCCATCACACCACTGAAGCCAAGGTAGCCGCCTTGGGCACAGCGATCCCCGCAGGAGTCGACGCAACAATCTTGACCACTTTCCGCGTCCAGGATACAAGCAAGGACGCCCGCTTCATACGTGTCTAGACTTACACAATGCAGCCGAGAACAACCCGCTAATATTGAACTTATTCTACAGGCACGGTGCCGAGCCGCGGCTCCGAGGCATGACAACGTCGAAGTTTCTTCCCATACAATACGTGAGGTTCTACTTGGAGCATCCGCACATTCTGGGGCAGAAGCCTATCTTTACGCATATAATCGAGCTATTCGAGAGCACTATCAAAAGACTTGAGGAGGCGGCGAGCGCGAAAGATATACATAAATTAAAAGTACACTAGTGTCTAATTTGCAGAAACATGGGTATTCTCATGGACTTTCACAAATTTCACAAGCTTTGCTGTTACGCTGAAACATTTTCTAGTAATAGCAAATCCAGAAAAGACTTTATTACTTCAAGAATTCTGCCAATTATTAATATTCTATATGCAACTGTTAATAGTATAATACTTTGTGATCGTTTTTCACCCTGACCCACAACTGGGGACTACATTAACAGGGGAAGGTTTCCTCATGAGTCAATGTTGACGTCTTTGCTCGTGTCCACCAAGGTGTCTGCCTCCAGAGTTGCCTGAATTCTTTGGCTTGGAAGCCACTTGTCCATGGGTATTATCCACCACGAAATCAATGCGAAAATCGTGATGATTACCATCATCACAGGCGCATAATTTAGAGTGTCAGCCGCGACAGGGAATTCGTATGGCGAGACCAATACTGCGACGACCCACCCGTTCCACAGGACAGTGATGACCTGGAACGGCTTGCTCAACCGGCCAAGGCTCCATGCAGGCTTGGGAAATGTCTTTGGGGTCAAAATAAGTCGGCCTAGGGCTATTATGCCGTAGGCTGCGGCGGAAGGGACACCAGCCATGGAGACTAGCGATGTGAATGCGACTGCAGAGGGTAGAATGGTGCAAGTGATGATAGATGAGACCACCCATACGACAATGATAGCATTCCGAGGTTGACCATCCACGACTTGCGCGACCCAGCCCGAATATGGAAGAACTCCATCTCGGGCTACGGCAAAGATGAGACGAGATGCGGCCAGGATAGCGATGGCGGTGTTCTTTTTTTTTTTTGGCTTGTCAGAGAGTGATAGAGGGCGAGAGGATGAGAATATCAAGACTTACAAACCACAGAGCAACCACGCAAACGATGTTCATGATGATATGACCTCTTTCACCAAGGATTACAGCGTAGAGTGGTACGAACGGTTGTGCACCACCAAACGAGAAGAAAGTATCGGCATTTGGCTAGAAAAGGTCAGTAAGCACTAATCAATGAAGGAGGGGGGGGGGGGGGAATGCAAGTTTGGTTTTCTTACCACACAGAAGAGGAAGAGGACCACAACAACAAATCCTCCAAGACCACTAACGACAGTACTCCAAAAGATACCCCTTGCTGCGGTGACTGAGGCATTCTTTGTTTCCTCCGCGACATGACCTGAAGCATCAAACCCAATCAAAATGCCCGCAGTTGCAAGGTATGACAGACACCAGTTCCACCCGGCTGGTGCACCAGTGCCATTGTATGTGGTCATGAAAGCATCGTGAGTTGACTGGAAGCCGATTGTTTTGCTGGTAGCCACCGGTAGCCAAATCAAGTTGAGAGCAAAATCCAATAAGACGAACCCAGCAGACAGATGGAACATCCACTTGAAGTAACGAGCTGTTGTATTCCTCATATCTTAGTACATTCTGCATCATAACGCATAATTAAGCCTTAATGGGGGACTCACGCGGAAGTAAATTCCAAAGTGCAGCAGCAGCTAGCATGACCTCGGTGCAGATCCACTGAACAGCCCGAAATCTGACATCGCTGCTATCGGAGGGGAAATCGAGATTGAACACGACGGTTTCCTGTGTTTGAGTAAGAAAATATGTTCTCTTCCGGTCTCGGATTTACGTACCGAAAGCATGTAGTTGACAGCGCCTTGTGTGTTGCCTAAAGTATTTGGTTGTCATTGATAAGATGCACCGAAACCCTCCACAGAAGACTGTTTTACTTACTAGCACAGAAAGTCGTCCAAGCAGTGGTACTCCACCAAGCAACGACAAAGCCAAATAGGCGCCCAAATCTAGGGCCACCAGCCTCTGCAGCCCATAGATAAATACTCCCCGCAAGGGGTAACGAGGAGCATATTTCGGCTATCACAGCAGCAGTGATGAATGTGAAAACACAAGTGACGACAAAGCTCGTCCTGCTAGCGGGTTAATGACAAGAGCGAGGTCTAGTGAAATCATGCCACCTCACCAATAAGCCAAATTACCACCCGCCGCGATGCCTGTAGAAAAGGTTACGCGGACGCCTCCGACAAAGTACAGAGCAGCTAACAATTGTCAGCAAGAAGAATATACGGAATTCCGGAATGATTGCAGGTCGGATACTCACAGAAAGTGGTCGCAAAACTATGGAACAGATTGAATGTTCGATGTAGGACCTGTATACTATCAGTCAGTGCTCATACTGAGACGGGAGATCAACTGTCGTTCAAAACATACCGGTTTGTATCCAAGATTTTCCTTTTATGCGTGCATTAGCGTGATTAATTTTGACCCCACGATTTCAAGGAAGTTGTTTTCTTACAAGAACTTGAGCATCAGCGGTATTCGTGTCAGCCTCGCCGTGTATTTCGACCTTGTTGATATAGTCCGCCTCTTCTCGTGCCTCAGCCATATTTGTCAAGGTAGGCTATATCGTGGAGAAGTGATTGGATCCAGAGAATGAAGTCTCTCCTAAGATTGGGCCTTTCTGCATTTTATCCCGGGACAAGCAATTGTCTGTTGTTATCTCTTGCTGATTACCACGCTGTAGCCAGAGAGGGATCCACAAATGGAGGCTGGATGATCACGCAATCGCAACGCCGTCAGTGTGCCACCGGAATGGCACTAATTCTTACCATAAGAGGCCCACAAAGGCCCACAAAGGCCAGCCATTGTTGAACTTATAAGCGGTGGCTTCTCCTTTTCAGGTGTGCTCCGATGAGAAAATCAGCCCTACATGTGCGTGACCGAAAAATGTGCTGAAAGGCGTGTTGAGTGTACATAGTATTTTCGTAAGAGGAAAAGATTGCTTAGTAGTTAACCGAGGTCCTACGGATCGCACTCGCGTGACCACGATTATTAGATGTGGGACGTTTACGGCGAGTGCTTTTCAGAAGCAAAATATTGAAGTGCAATTGCAATTATCATTGCCGATTGCGCACTACTTTGTAGAACATTCGCCATCGGCAATTACTACACTATTATAACTTACACGCAACAGGTAGCGAGGACACAATCTTCACTCGGCAGTGTTGTCCCTACGGTTTTTTACAACTCAAAGAGCTAGTAAAAATGGGTGTTGCAAGTATCGCCGTGAAAGCTTGCGTCGCAGTGATCATCCTGCTCATTGTCAAAGTCCTCAAGGTAGGCCAAATTTTCTATGCAAAGCGTATACTTTGATCTTTACTGACACGCTCAGGGAATCTGTCGCGCTCATTTCTCCGTTCTGAGCCAGATACCAAGTGCTGGACCCTATGCCCCCTACTCTAGGTTGGGATGGCTGTTTCCAGTGGAATTTCGTGGATTGGTCACACTTGTTCTTCCAAAGTTGCACGAGCAGCTAGGTCAATACATCAAAACTATAGGTGTACACCAATGTACCATTACTTACATCCCTTTAGGCCCTCTTATTCGTATCGGTCCTCGCGAGGTCTCATTCTATTCGATCGAAGTGTACGACCAGGTTCACAAAGTCGGGAGCAAATTTCAGAAAGACCCCCGGGTTTACGGGGAATTTGTGCAGGGCGAAAACCCTGCCCTGTTTTCCATCACGTACGGTTTCCCACAGCAGGGGAAAAGTTCCTTGAATGCGATGTGCTGAGATTCATTCTATTATATACAGGGACCCGGCAGAGCATTCAAAGCGCCGCCGCATGATGGGTCAGCTTTATAATAGAAGCAAGATCGATAAGCTCCAAGAGCTCATGGCATTTCACATCACTCGATGGTTAGAGGGAGCTAGAAAAAGACCATCAGGTTTTGACGTTGTGCCTGCTTGCCGGGCATTGGAAGCCGACATCATTTGTGAGTTCAAGGTTTGATAGTTGCGGGAAATAATTACTCGCTGATTTCTCATAGCCGACTTCTCGCTCGGGAATCCTATCGGCGCCCTCGACGCATGGATGGAAGGGAACGAGCTCGGCATGGTAGCAAAGAATGATGAAAAGGCAACATGGATGCCCGTGGTAAGTGATAAGACGATCAGATGGTCTGTTGATTCTTTTTCCTTTCTTTCTGACTGGTGCGCTATTAGTTGACTACGTTGCCCGCGGCAGTTGAGGCATGGGAGAACATTGAGACAGCGATCACGAAAATAACAGGCTGGTCAACATTGTACACAGCGGAGCTACGGAAGTTCAATAAGGTAAATACTCCCGCCAACTTTAGCAATTGAGAAGACTGGTTCTAATGAAGCGTCAGTGGGCAATCAACAGCCGGGACGTGGCTCTAGCATCCATCAGCACGAAGACGTCAACTCCTAACTTGATTCAGACGCTTGTTCGATCTGGTCTTCCTGTTTCAACAGCATTATCAGAGGCCAAGGAGAATCTGGGTCCGGGGACTGATACAACATCTGCATCTTTAGCCCATATTCTTTGGGCTCTCGCACACAATCCGCAGTACCAAGATGAGCTATACCACGAACTTTCAAAAGAAGGATACCCGTCCGATATCGCTAGCCTTGAGAAAGTGCCCAAGTTGGTAGCTTGTGTGAAAGAGGGTATACGTTGGGCGGGAGCAGCAGCAGCGATGTTACCTCGCGTCGTTCCTCCAGGCGGCGTTGACTTGCATGGTTACTTTATTCCGGAAGGGGTGAGTACAGGGCCCAAAAAGATCGTTACATCGCTTGCATTAACCCCGCACCTTAGACAGTCCTCGTTTCATCTCCCATTTGGTATCTGCGTGATCCGGCTGCATTTCCGATGCCAGAATACTACGATCCATATCGCTGGTTAACGCCAGATGGATCTGCGCTGTGTGAAGACGAACAACGGGATCGGTTCTTCATACCATTCTCCAAGGGTCCAAATGTTTGCATAGGCCGTCAGTAAGTATGAATTCCCAAATGTCACTACAATCTGTACATGTGTTCTTCACTAATTGACGTGCCTTCGCGTCCAGTTTCTCATTTTATGAGCTATATCTCTCAGTCTCACAAACAGTTCAATGCTATAGGATCGAACAGCCGGAAAATGGTGTTTATTCTCCGAATCTCAAGATGACACATTCCATGCAGAAGAGATGGCAAGCAGTTAAGCTACCTGCCAGGAAGGAATGGGTGGCTGCGTGTGTGACTGAAGATCTAAATGTTGTGTTCAAGGCTAGAGAAGATTCCGACTTCTTGATCTAAATTAAATCTGTCCTTTATCAAATATGGCGCAAAGCAAGATGGCAAGGTACTTGGTTCAACATAAATACATTTCCATTCATTAATTTGGTGCTTGGGGTTTTTAATAATATGCATGTTGAACTGGTCGTAGAATCTAATCTATCTCGACGGAGCTTAAAAGTGAGCTTTCGAAAACGCGCTGTGCTATTAAACGATAAAATTGCTCGTACGTCTCTTCCCACGTGCGATTGTAGTCTGGCACAAAGCCAGCCACCTCTGCCGGCGAAACTATGCCCATCATGCCGAATATCCTGTCACGGGGATCGACTGAAGCACGGTGTCTCATGGAGTGAACTATGTCGAGAAGGCTTGTGGGCTCGGTCCTGGCTTCCCGCTTCGCCTGGCTTACGAGGCTCAGCTCCAGCAGCTCTGTCAGCGGCCGGAAATCCACATCCCCGCTGCTCTCCTGGCCCTGGCGGCTTTGCCATGACGGAGAGATCTCGGCCAGCTTGATGCGGGCTAGGAAGTGGCGCGTGTGTTTGCCGCCGTGCCAGCGCACAGCCAGGTCGCCTAATCGCATTTCGATGCGCCGTGCCAAGGCAGCCTCCTGGACCACCCAAATGCGCGTAAAGTAGGGCCGCTGAAGCACGCTCTGTAGCGATGCAGCCATCTCCGGCCAGGTCAGGCGGTTCCACGGCGCAGCGTCGTCAAAGGGAGCGTTGCCCGACAGGAACGACAGCACCTCGACGCCCAGCTCGGAAGCCTGCTGCTCAGCCGCTGTCGGGTTGCCCAGATAAACCAGGACTGTGCGCGCGCGAGAGTATATCTGGGACATGAGATTGACCTGATGGGATCTTTCCGACATGCTGCTCTGATCGATGCATAGGGCGTCCACCCAGAGGCTCCGAGTGCTGGTCTGAGATCTAAGCGTGCGGAGGGCGGCATCCAGGTTGGGCATCACGTCGAGGCAACCCACCCCGCCACCGTTGAGCGAGATCGAGGAGCGGTCTGTGTCTTGGGATCCCCAGACGTAGGAGAGCGCTTCATACTGGCCATCGATGTCTTTCAAAGACGCGATGGTAAGGGTTCCGGAGATCGGGTCGCTCGGTTCGCCTCGGTCTAGCTGTAAGACCCTGACGTAGTCGCCAGGGGGTAAGGGCTTGTATTGGTAATATTGTTCTCGTGTATTGCCCTACTCTCCGTGTTAATAATGTTTGCGAAACTGTGCTGCATGCATATAACCGATCATTCTGCTCACATTTCGGCTGTGTCCTCTGTGTACAAGTCTGTCTTTGGTTATTCGAAGCCAGCTACCGAAAGAAATACGGTATCCGAAGACTTTGAACGGCAAAGAAATTGACAGAGACCAGAGATCCCAGCCATACTCGACCAAGTCAGACATTGCAATTGACAGGCTTTTCATGAGATCTAAATGGAAGCTTACAAGTTTAAATTCCGACATATCTGCTGGCAAAGAGGGGAAGCTGTTATATAGATAGCGGGCGCCATACTTGAGCCAGCCAAGTTGGCATTGCCCCAGCCTAACAGATTCTCTATGTTTTCTTTGCTGCCAGGGCCTTTCTGCCTTTCAAGCTGAGTAAGCGCTACTGTTCAGGTTTGCTAACATTGTTGCTTGTTCAGCTTCAGCTTCCTCTTGCCTCGCCAACACTGCCATCCTACTTTGGTTGTGCTTTCTTTTTATACTTGCCACTGCAGCAGCCCGACGTGTCCCAACCATCATTGAGGTTTGTCTGGAAGGATGGACACAAGTGGTAATAGGGACGACAACTATTGCTAGAAAGGGCCAACATCAATACACTTGGCTGGAGGGCCCTGATCCTATGTTAAATAAGGGACCCCCTGTGCCCCCCCGAAAATTTCTGCCACACCTTGTGAACATGTATAGAATTTTGACTTGCAGTGCTATCCTCACTTCCTACCCAGCTGGTTGGTTTGTGCTAAACCACCAAATTTGATCACGCTCGAAACATGAAAGACTATATTGGCCAAGTTCTTCTTTACGCAGTCTGGTGAGGTTCTGTAAATCCTCTTCCTATACCAAACCAATGCACACGAAGAAGGAACAGTAAAATGTACTGATTACATATACTTAGCTAGGGTTCTTTAATCCCTCTGCGATATTCTAGTGTAGAAAGCTGCGCCACCAGCCTAATTACTTTTCTCACTTTAGTCCAAGCCAAACAAAGCATAGAATCAACCACTCACCAACCATGTATCAAGGCTGCTTCTGCTGGTGATCTAAAGGAACTTCAACGCCTTCTTGGAAGTAAATATTCCTCCAGGTCAACCTCCGAAAAAGTCATCCAGGAGCTTCTTATAGCAGCATCTTGGGAGTCCCAGCTCCTGTCGTCCGGTTTCATATCGGTAAATACCCCCTTATTAAAATTGAAGAAGCTATCTGAGCCGCCATACATTCCGGCTCCATCCCGCTCTTCTCGGTCTTTGTTTCTCGGGACCCCCCTATCACAAACGTGCGTCTCGACTGCCGGAGCACTCCACCGGTGGTAGCATGTATGACTCGGAAAATCTGTCGAATTCTTGCAGTTCCTGCTGGAACATGGTGCGGATCTCAACTGTGGAACAGAAGGCTCACTGCCGACACTACTGGAACTTGTCTCGGCATTGTATCAGGATCTGAGGGAATGAGATGATTGTGCAGTGTCTATTGGATCACAGCGCGGGTACCGAGCATTAAAATAATTTCCAAGTAGGGGACTGAATAGTAGACTGAAGATCAACTTAACAGCTTTACTAAATTCAAGGCCAAATCCAGAATTGAAGACTGAATCTGCTGAGGCGGTGAGATAATTAGGTATGGTATTCACAAGCCCCTCTGTGACCGAGTTCAGTCCCCTCAAGCCTCGATTTCATCAACAGTCTGGTAGCACACAAATAAACCAGGATACTGCGCCCTGTTAACAAGCGAGTTCGAGAAGGTTTAAGCACTTGTCAGAAAAACTTGGGATAATAAAAAAATCGATGCTTATTGTTGGCATTAATATGTATACATAACTTCCTGTAGAGCAATAGAACTGCCAAAATAGCATGGTCAGATCCCATGATCAAGAGCACTACGTTTTCACTGGTATAGCCAGCTGACGCCGACGCTCACAACCTGGCACATGCATTCTACACTTCTAGTGTACTTCTATCAAGTCTTAACCTCCATCTTATCCAGCATCTTCTTTGCCACCGTCTCGGCTAGACCCCTGAAACTCGATGCTTTCAAAATCTCCATTGTACTCACAGCAATACCAAACCCGTCTTTGAACCAAGTCCGCAGCTCAACGGCAACAAGAGAATCAACACCGAAGCTCTCTGGGCTTCTCTCGGCGTCAATATCCTCGACCGGGACAAGCAAAAATTCGGACATCTTTAGCGCCACTGCCTCCAGGGCCAGAGGGCTGATGGCATCCAGAGCCGGCCGTGGGCTTGTCGATTTCAGAGCCTGGATGAGCGCCGCACTGGGCCCTGACTGTCCGCTCAGAGAAGCCGAGCTGTCAGAGGGACTACCAGTGTTGAGCAATGCCCTCAACCGGGGTGCCGAGTACGTCTTTGGCGGTTTTGAAGTAGTGGACGAGAGACCAAACACGGTCTGTGCTGGACATTCGAAGGTCAAAAACGAGTCTGTCGACGGTTGGTCGCCCTGCCGGATTCTCTTGCCAGCCGACCTGAGGATCTCAAGCTCAAGTAGCCTAAGAAGTTCAGCCTCCTGAACCCTGACGGTCAAGATACCCATGGCGGCCATCTTGGCGTCAAGTTCCTCGTTCTCGGTGGTCCAACCAACATCCTCGACGAAACCGAGGTCAATGCTTGTGGCAGCAAGGCCCATGCCCTGCCTGTGCGCAGCCAGAGCATCGAGGTAGGTGTTGGCAGCCGCATAGCTGGACTGGCCATACTGCCCAAAGATACCCGAAACTGAAGACAGCATTATGAAAAAGTCGAGCGGAGCAGGGAGTTCAAGTGATGCCATGTGCATATTGAAGGCGCCGCGGACCTTTGGATCAGAGACCTTGGTGAAATCGGTGGCACTCTGAAGCGTCGTAAACGGCGTATCATTCAAGACCATGGCCGAGTGGATCATGCCCTTGACCGGCCTGTCAGCCGGCGCCGCGCCCACCGCTCGCTGGACATGGTCCATGTTGGCGGCGCTGCCCTTCACCACCTCGACAAACGCGCCGGCACGCCGGAGCCAGCTGACCAAAGCGTGTGCCTCGGGCTTGTCGTCACCGCTAGGTGACAACATGATGAAGCTCCGAGCGCCCTTGTCGAACAAACGGCGCGTGATGCTGCGTCCAATACCACCCAGGCATCCGATGAGGAGGTATGAGGCGTCTGGCGAAAAGGCGATGCGGTCAAAAGCTGGGCAACGGCGGATCTTGACTTTCTTGCCAGCCGCCACTGCATTACGGATGACTAGTTTCCCGAGCGACTTGCCGCTCTGCATTAGGCGGAAAGCACTCTCAAGCTCATCCAATGTAAAGGTGTGCATAGGCTGGAGGGGCCGAATGACTCTTTGGTGGACGAGGTCATGCATGATCTTGGTCACCCTGGAGAAGTTAGTAATTCTGTGCGTTCGCTTCTGAGTGGGAAAATTGTAATCATTACTCACTCGCTTCCAAGGTCATGATGCATCATGACTTGACTGGCATCGATGGCATGGATGCTGGTTGATTGACAGAATTTCCTCATCTGCAGCTTGTTCCTCTTGAGGAAGTCGACCCGACTGACCTCGAGCAGGCAACCAGTCTCGGCCACGCAAGCCCACGAAGCGTCTAACAGATCTCCAGAGAGACTGTTCAGGACGATATCGACGCCCCTGCCTCTTGTGGCGCGCATGATGTCCCGCTGGAACTGCGTTGTGCGCGAGTTGAAAATGTTGGCCGGGTCTAGGCCCATCTTATCGACGAGAAACTTGCGCTTCTCCTCGCTGCCACACGTGGCATAGATAGTACCAGCACCGAGGTGACGGGCCAGCTGAATGGCCGAGAGACCGACACCGCCAGCTGCCGAGTGGATCAGGATGGTTTGACCGGGTCGCATGTGGGCTTGTTGGATCAAGGCGTGGATATTGGTGAAGAAGATGCATGGCATTGTCGCTGCTTCCTCGAACGTCATGTCTTCGGGGATCCTGAAGCAGAGGTAGTCGGGCGCCCGGATGTGGCTCCTGTACGCACCGTGCGTGATGGCCGGCAGCCCAGCCACGCGATCACCAGCCTTGACGTTGGTGACGGCGGATCCGACCTTGCTGATGACACCGGCGAACTCAAGTCCGAAATTCTTGTGCGGGAGGATGCCCATGCAAATTGCGACGTCCTTGAAATTAATACCGACGGCTTTCATCTCTACCTCGACGTCGTGATCTCCCAGTGGCATCTCAGCCTCCAGCCTCGTGACCTCAGAGAATGTGAGTGTCTGTAGCAAACCCGTCTGCAGGATATCGAGCTTCCAAGAAGGATTGCCGCTGCAGAGTGACGATTCTATCGTGAGAGCAATGGCGTTCTCATCGTTGTCCGGATCCAGCGCAGGGTGCAGGGCGTTGAATGTTTGGCTATCTGGGATGATGCGCTGGATATAAGCGACACCGCTCCGAATAGCAAACTCGCGCTCTTCAGAGCCCTGTCTGGAAACCTTTTCGAAGATTCTGAGAAGAAGACAAGTGAGCACATCTGCAGGGGTGGATGGGTCAATGTCTATCGTGACGAAGCACATCTCTGGTTCTTCTCTAGAGAGGACTCTTGCCAGTCCAGCAATCATGACTCCAGCAGGATTGAATTTTATGCAGCTGCCTGTCGCCGAAGCAGAATTTATCTGGCAGCCAGCAGACAGCCATATGATGACTGGGTTCTGCTTGCTGGAAGTGTCAGACGAATTGGAGGTTTTGCTGATGAGCGACTTGAGGAGATGGAGCGTCTCTTCTGACATCTCGGCCAAAATGCTTGGGTTGCGGAGGCCAGCAGAAACGAGCACAGCGTCGTCCGTCTCCAGGAACGTGTCAAGCTCCTTCGTTCTACCCAAATGAACCGAAGACATGATCCTGGACACCTTTGTCTCCTCGTTCAGGATACTGTGAGTAGGTTGGTGGGCATTGATGTCGTTCGTCTGGGAAGACGTCTCGGTGTCCGTTGTGGATGCGACTAGGATCAGCGACCAGTCATCGGAATTGCCACTGAATTCTGCGTCAACGAGACCAAAACCAGACCTGAACAGGGCATTCTTCCACTCTAGGCAGCTGGAGACAAGAGTTGACTTGTCCACAAGGAGGACGAGTCTGCCGTTGGGCTTGACCACTTTTCGGATAGTCCTCAAGGAGTCATCAGGTGTGGATGTCTATGTTTGAACGCAATTTCTCGTCAGTATCTTCAACCTCGTCCACCTCTATGATAGCAAGAGATCGCCAATCCCGAACTCACCTTGTAGATAACGATGTCATGAGCATCTTCCTTGGATAGACCGTCCCCAAGGCTCTCGATAGCAAGTGTCTTGTACGAGATATTATTAACCCTGGGGAAATGAGACCCAATCTTCTCTTTAGCCATTAACAAGGTCTCTTCGGTCTTTTCAGTGATTGTATAGGATGCGAACATCGGAGACACGGCTGCTGCGTTCAGTGCAGCCAAAATCTCGACCGAAACGTCGCCTGTGCCGGCATTGATCTCCAGGTACGAAGCAGCTGGGTCTTTGTGCGCCAGGAGATCGAATACAGCAGACACTTTCCCAGCCTTCGACTCACGTAACTGCTCCTGGAACCATGGCTTGGAAAATGAGAGAAGCGAGACATCAGGTTTCCAGACGACCTTGTGGACTTGTGTTAATTCGCCGCCACCCACATCAGCGCCATCACCCCCGGCAGCGGCCGCCGCAGCAGTGCCGCCGCCCTCAATCTTGGTACAAGCGAGCCTGTGAATATGCAAAACGACATTTCCGTCCTCGTCCACAGCCTCAGCAGAGCCCAGGACGCCGCTCTTGCTAGCCTCACTGTCTGCGACCTCAGGGATGATATTCGCAATGCAATCCAATGCCCTTGTCGACGGAGAAGGCGGCGCAATATAGATCTCATCGAACTTGGTCGGCACACACAAGTCGTGCAGCGCACCCGGCTTGCCATTGGCAGCGGCTGCGAGCATGCATTGCATTAGGCCGTCAATGATAGCCGGGGCTACGACATAGCGAGATTTGAGCGCAGACAGGTCAGGAAGCTGCAAAACAGCCTTTATCGCCGGCCCTGAGGCATTCTTGGCCGCCACCACCTGGGGTCTGACATTCTGGATGACCTGGAAACTCTCGGTGTAGTTGAAACCGACACGCGAAAAGTGCTTGTACCATTGTCGTCCCGAGGCACTGCTGGTAGACCACAGTGAATCCTCATACAGGTCGTGCAAAACTCTGTCGGACACGTGACGCCTGTCCACAGCAGAGATCTGCCCGTAACAGTGAACGTCGGTGTGCTGGTCTGGGTCCTGCTGGCTCTGGTGAATGGCTTCAGTGCCTTGGGCCGGCAGCTGCTGACTACAGATGGTGAAGTCAAACCACCTGGAGTCAGCATGGTCACGCGTCAGTGTCAGAAAGGTATAGATGCCCTCGGCGTTGTTACCGACATTCATGACCAGGGCGCTTCGGACGTGGACATTTCTCAGCTGGACGGCCTGCGAGGCGTCCTGTGTGTATTGCCTCACCGCCTCGACAGCCATGGAGATGTATCCTGCGGCCGGAAAGACAATGTCCTCGTGCAGCTTGTGGTGCGATAGCCATTTGGTGTTGGCTAGTGAGAGCAGGTTGCGCCACGTGGGTACCATGGGGTTACCATCCGGGACCCGCGAGCCGAGGATCTCATGCCTCCTGAACTGCTTGAATCGGTGGTTTCGTGAGGCTCGAGGCTCATACCACATGGACTTGGTCTTGTTCCAGGCGTAGTTAGGCAAGTCGACGATTTGTTTGCCTGGGACGTAGGAGATTACTTTCGTCGTGTTGCTTCTTCCCTTGATGGTAGGCTCGACATTTACCTCCAGGCTATTCACTCTCTCCGTGTCGACAGGGTAGCCCATCATGATCAACGTACCAGCCGTCCTAAGCACGTCTTCTGCCGAGTTCGAACCCCCAATAAGTGTCGGCATGTATCTCGGGACCTCTTCGGGCGTAAGGCTCCTGGTGGCAGACGCCGCAGCCAGTATCTGCCTAACCGGCCCCTTGAGCGTCGATGAAGGTCCGATCTCAATCAGCACCTGCGCTCTCGTCTCGGCCGGCTCATCTAAGATGGCATTGACTGCTTCGTTGAAGAGCACTGGGCATTCCATGTTGCGCCGCCAGTATTCTCCAGTCTGCACATCGGCTGGCCGAAGTTTCAGGCCCTTGATAGCAGTCGAGAACATGGGGCACGCATCTCGTACAGGCATCGCCTCGTCGTTGTCGAAGGTGGCGGCCTGCTCGAGCTCCCTCTTGAAGATGACACTATACCCAGACATGTAATTCGGGTTGTGGTAGGCCTTTGTGACCTTAAGCCGTCTCGAGAAGACTCTTTCTGCCTCCAGTCGCTTCTGCAGCTTGGCCAACGCTTCGACGCCACCGGAAATTGTAGTACTTTCCGGGCTGTTGTCGCAAGCCACCACAAGGTCTGTATCCGGATCCTCATCCAAGTACTTCTGCGCGGCCTCTCTGCCCAGACCGGCAGCAAGCATTCTCGCTTCCGCCCACAGCTTATCTTCTTTGGGGAGCTCCGTGGTGATGGAGAATCCACGAAAATAGCCTATCATGATGGCCATGCGCTCAGTGATGAGACCTGCGGCATATGCAGCAGGTATTTCTCCCGAGCTATGACCTACGACACCAGCCGTAGGCGTAATTCCCCACTGTCCAAGGAGGTTGATGATGGCAATTTGTAGCGCACAGGTGAGAGGCTGGGAGAAGCGTGGGTCGTTAACCCGTGTTGTCGCTTCTGGTTTTAGTAGTTCCTCTCGTATGGACCAGTCTGGACGGTTGCATCCTGGCAGCTGTTTGAGGTACGCGTCAAGCCTCATCATCGTTGCGTTGACTGAGGGGAACTGCTCGATTAGGTGCTTGCCCATCTGACCCCGTTGCGCACCCTGGCCGGTCAAGATGAAGCCGATTCTGGGTGGTGTTTGATACTCCTTCTTTCCAGTTGTCCAGGCCTCCGGTGTGAAAGCTTCGGTGATGGGCCTGTCTGCCCCAAGGACAGAGAAGCCACGGTAGAAAAGTTTCGAGCGTCTTACACCTAGAGTGTAGGCTAGGTCGAGCCTATCGACTGTCATGTTTGGATCCACGACGTGATCATGAAGAACTTGGACGTTTTCGTGCAAAGAGTGCGTATCATTGGCTGATGAGAACATAAGATACGGGCGACAAGCATGCTCTTGGTCGCCGTTGTCCTGGCTGGCGTCCTTGTCCTGGACTTGCCGGGACAGGCGCTTCCTGGAGTAGCGGTATGTGCAGCGGTTGACTTCCCATGGGGTTTTCAGGTGGTTTTTGGCAGACTCAAGAATCGTGTGTGCATTTGCCCCGCCGTATCCAAATGCTTGAATACTGACTCTCTTGACTTTCTTCTTGGGGAGAGGTGTAAGTTCTTGGACCACCTTGATCCTGTCTTGTTGAAAGTCGATAGCGGGATTCAAATTTGTGATGCCGACCGTTGGGGGAATTAGGCCCGTGTCCAGAATGAAGGACGTCTTGATGATATGCGTCAAGGCGCTCGCTGCCTCGGAATGACCCATATTCGTCTTGGCCGAACCGATCAAGAGAGGATCCTCGGCTGACTTGGATGATGCGAAAATGCGCCCGATGGCATCGACCTCGATGGGATCCCCAGTGGGCGTCCCCGTGCCGTGGCATTCGAAATATGCAGTGTCTTCCAAGTTGTGGATCCCGGCTTTCATGTAGGCCTGGCGAATATTGGCCATTTGCGCCTCCTTGCTCGGCATCAAGATTCCCGGCGTCCTGCCGTCGAAGTTGGTCGTGACAGCCTTGATGACAGCACGGATCGGGTCACGATCTCGGATTGCATCATCCAGACGCTTGAGAAAGACGACGCTGGTGCCATCAGCGCGCGAAAACCCGTCGGCCGCGCTATCAAAGGTGTGGCACTTCCCGCTCCGTGAGAGCAGTCGTGGTTTTCTGCCCAGGACCTCGGGGAGCAGCGTCAGGTTGGTCCCCCCGACGAAGCAACCATCTATGGCCCCTCTGGACAGGTAATTGCAGGCCATATCCAGACCAACCATGCCTCCAGAGCAACCCGTGTCAAACGACACGCTGGGCCCTGCGAGGTCGTAGACGTGGGAAATGCGGTTGGCGTATATCGCTTCGCCTGTCCCGACCGCGTGGTAGTTTTGCTGTACCTCAAGATCTTTGTCCCACAGCCTGCCGTATTCTGATAGACATTAAAGTCATAATGCGTTAGAATGAGTTGATGAAAATGAAGAAAACGAAGAAGGCCCCCAAAAAATGCGAATATTGAACTTCATGAAGGAGCTCTCACCTCCCATCGAGAATGCAACAAAGCATCCCACCTTCTTGCCGGCTACATCCTCCATTGGGATCCCTGCATTCTCTAGACACTCGTCTAAAAACTCTCGCATTAGTTATTTCCATTTCTGTGTGTATTTTAAACCAAAATCACCCTTAGCTGCCTTGAAGCCGGAAAAGCTACCGAGGCAGTTTCAAAAAGTGCACGTTGTTTCTTCGAGAGGCACGTACAAGATACTTCCAGCAGAAGCCTTTGCTGCGGATCGAGGATCCTGGCTTCAGATGGTGGCAATCCAAAAAAGGCGGAATCGAAGCGCGTCAGATCGACATAGTCGTTAAAATGGCCACCGGCTACGGAGAATGTACCCTCAAAGTCCGGGTCTTCATGGGAGAAAGCGTCCCAGTTGAAACGGTCTTTGGGTGCTTTAGGCTTCCAAGAACTCTTTCCCTCGCATAGAAAGTCCCACAACTTGGAGGGCGATGCGCATTCTCCGGGCAGCCTGCATGCCATACCCACAATCGCAATGGGTATGTCTGGGCCTGTCTGGCCAACCAGCCGGGGGCACTCCGACGAGTCTCCATTGGACGACCCTAGACTGTATCCAAACAACCTGTTTGGATCCAAGTTGGCACCTTCACTATCGCTGGAGTTCTCGCCAGTGAGGAGGTGTGGAACAGTCTCGGCTGGCCCCATTGTTGAGAGTAGTAGGGAAGAAAGAAAGAGAAAAAGGTGTTGGTTTATTGAGATGAGACTGTAATACGACAAGAACTGTATGGAAATGGATGTGGTCAAAAGATAGATAACATGAGAAAGAAGCCTTCGTCGAGCAGTTAATATAAGTATTTGTATCCAGGAGTATTGGTTCTAGTTGTGACAGCCTAGGTATTTCCAATCGATGAGAGTAAGTGAGGCAAGAAACGTACTTCGACAGAGAGACAGGATCGTGCACGGCCGTACTTCAGGTTCCCTAGCAGGCGAGCTGCATATGACGATCATAGCTACCTTCAGGCACAACTATCAGCATGGTTAGCTTACAAATTTACCGCGCGCATCTTCATGGATTGATATCGGTAGTTTTGATATCGGTAGCTTATTTTGTATTGTTGTGCATTATCTAGGGAAAAATGAAACGTTCCATGCTCGGCGTCCAGGGCTGCAATGAATCTACTGACATGAGGTAGACAACTACCAAGGTCTTTGTACGCGTACATCTGATGATTCCCAAACTTCAAAAACCAAACACTGTGTGGGACTCTCTCTTTCTGGGAAAGTATTGCGCCTTCTAACGGATGATGAGAGGATCAGCAAAGTGAGGGAGGAATGTGCTCAGAAGGGCGCCCGGCCGGAGGGTGTCCGTCGATATGCAGGAATCTGATGTCATGGAGATAGGATGGCCGATCAAAGGTCTCTGGAACCTAGGTGGTACATGAATGTACCACGGTCTCCTTGAGAGTGAAGATCACATAACTTAAAGTTGACGATAATGCAGGTATCGTGACCAGTCCCAACTTGGCCAATGCGGGACTCTTTCAGGAAGGTAAACTTGGCAGTTCGGTAGTACTTTTACAACATGTCATAGGATACCTCGGTACGCTCTCATTATCTTTCTTTTTATATGCCATCTGAGCTCACTCTTCTACCCACACGCGCCCCTTGCCCAGGAAGGAGAATCACCTGCTATTCATTCCTCAATATTCACGACCAAGCCATTCTCCTTCCCCAAACTCTTTCAAATCATGAATTCTTCAGTTTTGGCATATTCATTCAGTGATGCGCTCAGAATCCATCCAATGGGTGAACTGAAGGCCCTTTTCAGCAGATACAGCCCGGAGCTGGAGCTGCTCTTTCGCATCGCCATCTTCACACCTTTCATGCCCAAGGCGGTGAAGCACATGAGACCCAAGACGAACAAAGCAAAGAATTTCCCATACATTCCTATGCTCGTCCACCTGATCACAGGCCCTCTTCAGTTCATCCGTTACTACGCCAAGTACGTAAGGACGCGCACATATCCATTGCCAGACGAAATAGATTTCGTTCTGATGTCGCTTTTCCTCCTGTCCTCCGCCCTGCTGCAAATTTCACGGTCCAAGGCAAACTCTACCATCATCAAGACAACATTCCAGACAACTGTCATCCAGCAAGGCGTGCCGTTCTTTCTGGGCTACTGCTGGGACGATGCTACTCTTTTCCGACTCAGCGTACAGCTTCTGAACTGGTTCTCATGGTTCCGCATCACACACCGCGTCCTCCCACGCGTTGTCCCACATCGATTCAAAGGACTGGGCAAATACGTGGTTTGTTATGAGGCAACTCTTGTCTTGTCCAGTTGTGTTGCTATGTGGGAAGTGGGTTATCCTGGCGGGGCTGGCGCGTTTCTTGGAATAATGACCGTGCTGTTGTCCCTTGAGCGGACACTTGCCGAACATGTTTCTAGGTGAGTGGAACAAGTTAAGTCGGAATTGGTCTTCAATGCTGTCCTATTTACTAACACTGACACCCTGAAGCATGCAGGAGGGGCACTTGTTGCGGAGGCTACTCGTAAGCTTGGGCTTCGTTGACTTTGAAGTGCTTCGCCCTCAAAAATCTGAGTAGTTATCGCATCTCAAATATTGACTGAGGATACGGACGGTATACGTGGATGGGTGTTTCACAGTTGATTGTAGAAGGGACTTGAATTTTTTAGGCCGCGAGCGGAATAGTCACAGCCTGAGGCTCCAACATTCAACAAAATCCGTACATTGTGCTACTTCCACTGTTGCATGTGTATAGTGATTGTATACCTAGGCAGTATTGCTCCGGCTGCAGATCAAACGCACTAGGAACAATTAATTATAATTCACGCAATCGGATGGTTCTCCCAAGGAAGGGGTCTGGGTTCACCCGTTGAGGAGGGATTCACCGTTCCAGCTGCCGCTCCAATTGCATGACTCGGCTTGAAGTTTACGAATCCTGATTTCGGGTGGCAAGTCATTCATTCGTTATTAGTTGCGCTGCAGCCTCACAGACTATGTACGGAATCCTGAAAATCCTAAAATCCCGATTCCTGGATCTCAAATAAGGTTCGTAGATCCATCCACTTATTGTGAAGTTTATAGATCCTAAATTCAAAAACACATCATTCTTCACTATCGATCGATTGATGAGAAACCAAAACTGAGTGAATGAACATTAAACAGGGTTTGGATACATTATTTGTTCCGTGAGTGCATTCATCCTGAGACCTGCCTGTCTTGACTCCAAGTGACAGGTCATTCTTGGCTACTTGTACTGTGTCTCACCGACTGATTGGTAGGTACCCTCAGATGTCGACGACTGGTTCTCAAATGCGGTTTGTGGCAGATTGATAAATGGCACTTTGCCTGTGTCCAGTTGGTCGACCTATTTTAAAGTTTGGCTCCTATTTGTTCGAATGCAACGCCGACTTATTGCGATTGACGGATTTCTTATTTAGGAAATAGCTTTATGATACTGGAATAGAACCACCAATTGCTTGGACCTCGGCAGTAAGAATTAACTCTTGCTGGGAGATATCAGTGTCACAAGACGTATTTTGCTTAATCAGAAGCTTCTAGGTATACCCAATAACCCCTTAACATAGATCTCAGGTCTCTCATCCTCTGTTCCTCGTTCCTCGCGCTAGGACACAACACCTCATCATCAGTCCACCTTGTGAATTTCACACCCTCACCATACGCACACGTACTTTCAATACTATTGAGCTGCAATATGGGCTCAGGCGATTTTTCTCAGGAGCAGGTGACCTTGGAAGTGGCCTTGGGACCCAGCGATACGCTCACTGTAACTGACAACCGAACTGGTCAAACTTACTGTTTTCCGGTCGAACATAATGCAATCCGTGCCGCCGACTTCAAGACAATCAAATGTCCGGAGAAGGGCAGAAGCCCAGCCGACCAGTATGAGAACGGAATTCGTCTCTTTGATCCGGGATTTCAGAACACGGCCTGTAGTAAGTGTTTCCTATTGCCCCAAAATCCGAGAAGTTTCCTTCGGACTAAGATTATTGACTTGAAACGTTGTAGTGCAATCTCAGATCACCTTTGTTGACGGCGAGGCTGGGAAAATTTACTACCGTGGCATTCCTGTTCCCGAGTTATACCGCTCTGGACGACCTTTCGAGCACGTTGTTTTCCTCCTTATCTTTGGCCATCTACCAACGAACGAAGAGGCTGCTGCGTTCAACAAGTCTATTGCCGAGACACAACCTCTGCCGCAGAATATCTTTTCCATGATCAAGCAGCTGCCGTGAGTGACAAAGGAGATGGATTGTCTCTAATACATTGCATGAAGCTCAGTGTCCTAATACTTATTGCTTGTGTTGATCGTGCAGGTTGAACGCCCACCCCGCCACATGCATAGCTTCTATCGTCGCAGCATATGCAGCATCTCGACCGGAGAAGATCCCGGCCCACCGTGGCAAGAATCTTTACAAGGGGAATGTGGCAGTGTGTGATGCCGAGATTCCCCAATTCCTGGGGACATACGCCATGATCGCGACAGCAATATTTTGCCACCTCAGACAAAAAGAGTGGCAGCCCCCCAAGCCGGAATACTCGTACACCGAGAATGTGCTTCACATGCTTCGGTTCATTGACACGGAGACCGGCCAGCCCGATGCCAAGGTTGTCAGCATACTCAGCAGACAATGGATTCTCTGTGCAAACCTGGAGCTTACTAACTCGACGGCCGCATTCTTACATGCTGCTTCGACGTTGTGCGATCCATGGTCCTGTTCCGCCACCTCGAACCTATCAGGTGCGGGAATTCTACACGGCGGCGCTATGGAGGTAGCGTATAAGCAGCTGGAAGCTGTGGGGGATGTTTCTGGTGTCCCCCAGCTTATTGAACAGGTGAAGAAGGGAAAGCAACGGCTTTTTGGCTATGGACACAGAATGTACAAGGTTTGTGTTCTCATGCGATGCCAAATCATTTGGTAATTAGGAAGTCAATGACACTAAAAGAAATACCTCAAATACCGATAGGTCACTGATCCAAGAGCCACCTTCGTCCGCGAGCTCATTGCAGAGGCTACGAGTGATCCCGAAAAGTTGAAGGGGGACAAGGTTCTTCAGGTCGCCCTAGAGATCGAGAAAATCGCCTCGGAGGATGAATATTTCGTCTCCCGCAATCTCTGCGCCAATGTTGATTTGTTCCTAACATTCGTCTACAAAGCAATGTAAATGAAGGAGCCCCTCAAAATCCAAGGCCTCCTCCAACCCAACACTCAAGTGTCACTGTATCACTGCTGAGACTTGTGGAAATAGCGGCATCCCAGCCAACTATGTCCTTCCCATGTGTCTCCTCGGTCGTACTCCAGGGATGATTGCGCACTGGCGCGAGTCTATGAGTGAGTATTTCCCAACATCATCTCTTCCAATAACACATTCATCACTGTGGGAACTCGAATAATCTAATCGCATAATCATGTAGGCGATCCGAAGCCCCGCATGTGGCGCCCACTTCAGCTATATGTCGGTAAACTGCCGTACAAGTCTGAGGAAAACGGCCAAGGGCAGGAGGGCGTGGTGGCTGACAAGCCCTAGACACATTTTGCAATGAAGACACGTTTAGCTATAACATCTGTGCCTAGACCTCCTTTTTTTCTGGATTCAGCTCAACCAGATCAACAATTTTGATCTCATAGTAGGAATCGAATGCTTTGCACCTTTTCTAAACGTTCACCTAGCAATTTAGCATGTAATGAAAGTACCTAATCATGTATGCATTTCTGATACATTATTCGGGTGAACTCTATAAGATTGGCAGTGGCGAACTGATTTAGGAGTATTCAAACACTGTTAGAATTTTTGGCATCAAAGAGATGCTTTTGCAAGCAAGTAGTCATTTCTCTGTTATCTTCCTAATCCACTTCTGGTCCCCTGCATGAAGCCGGGGGGAGCGGATGCTGGGGTCAACTTGATAACAACGCTCCTAAAATCGCCGGCTATCTACAACTAGATTAGATGAGGAGAAGCAATTTAGCCTCAAAAACATAGTTTCTGGAAAAAGATATGCAGATGACGAGACGTTGTCCGCGGGTAAAGCTAGCCAGTTTAAGCGTTCCGCTACCATCCCATCAAACTGTAATCCCCCAGACGGGAAATGCCGTTCCCCGGATTGCCCAGGGATTGTTTAAGTGGATGTGGAGTATCCAGGGCCGGGGAAGGTGGAGCGCAGATCGGAGCCGGGATTACAGTACCCAGAAGTCTATTTGCACGGGACAACAAGCCCACACTGGTGGGTCCCAAGGATATCTCAAGTGCTCGACCTCTGTCATACTATATCAATACTCCTAAATCTGCTACATTTACTGCTTGTCTACCCCTTAATTTTTACTCAAACCCCCTGTTGAACCACAGGTTTCCAGTTCCACAATGCTGCATAGGACTGATAAGACTTCTTCGAAAGGAAGGCGACAATGCATGGCAAAAGTTAACATGTATACTGTATAAAGTACATATACTCATTATGGTGTCATGAACTTTGATAGTACAGGGAAACAAGAAAGCAGCGAGAGTTCTGAAGGATTTTAACTACTCAGCCTCAGATAAGAAGCTTCCCTGAGCAGGGTATAGCTACCACCCTCTTGGTCAGCGTTGCTACGTGTAGATAGTTGGTCCATACTTGTTACCGAGACTTCAATTCGTCTTCTGCACTGTGGCTTTTACAAGTCATTAGTATCCAGAAAAGCATCCATAGACTTTCAGCTCAGGTTGGTCATGCCTGTGGGGCTGCTCTTCAACCTTATATCATTCGATATGAAAGTCTAAAACCTTGGAAGCTCCTGAAAACTGTCGACTGGTCAGGAGATTAGGATCTATAGGACATACCTGAGGCTTATGATGTGGGTGTGACATCACTCCGAGCTCGGGGTCCTCAAGAGCACGGCAATTCTTCACTGAGAGGCCTTTCAGGTTGAGAGGACTTCATGCGTGCAGGCCGTCTATAAAAAGTTTGAGTCAGTAATCACCCGGTGAGAAGTACTGACATAGCAGTCATATGAATTATAGCCCACATCTTAGTCTTAGATTGCTTTTCTCTATCTCTTGTCGTTTACAATCTTCCCAATTTCAATCAACATGGCGCCTTCAGCTCTGACAGCCTTTGACACAACTCCAGAAGAAGTCTTGCCTGCTGTCACACCCTCTGTGGTGGGCAAACCTGTCAAAGGAGTGCCTGAGGCTAAGCCATATGTTGACCCCGAACTCCTTTCAGGGCATAAGGAGCCCCTCAAATACAGCGGCTCTCTAGAACAGTTCAAGAGCTTTGAAGTCACTCCCAATATTGGCCGGGAATATCAAGACGTGAACCTTGCTGAGTGGCTCCGAGCTCCGAACTCTGACCAGTTGATCCGAGACCTGGCTATTACTGGTAAGTATTACTTCTCCTTCTATACCCATTCTGGCTTCGTTGATCATCACCGTTATGCAATAATTCTAATCCGTTGTCAGTCTCCCGCCGCGGGGTCGTTTTCTTCCGCGCTCAAAATGACATGACTGTCGAGCTGCAGAAGGACCTCGCTCAGAGGCTCGGCCTCGCGTCTGGCAAACCACGAACTTCAGGCCTCCACATATTCCCCTTCATGCACAAGGAGAAGCAATTGGGCGACAAGGAGATTACAGTCATCACGCACGAAGACAAGCCCATTGACAAGGACAAGGCGCGGGCGCGGCTGCAGGACCCTAACGTGACACCGATCTACCATATGTGGCACTCAGACACGACCTTTGAGCACGTCCCTGCCGATTATGCGGTGCTGCGCATGATTGAGATTCCATCGACAGGAGGTGATACCGTCTGGGCGTCTGGCTATGAAGTGTTTGACCGGCTTTCCAAACCGATGCAGTCGTTCCTGTCGTCGCTCACGTTTACCGGTGGACAGCCCAAGTACCACGAAAATGCTGCCAAGAATGGTATTCCGTATTATACGGATCCCCGCGGCGCCCCTGAGAACATAGGAAAGCATATACGTGCTATCCATCCGGTGTAAGTCCACATATAATCCTATCTGAAGAACAATGGCTGACTGTTGTGCATCTCATGAAGGATCCGGACAAATCCCGTGACGGGGTGGAACAGTGTCTACTGTCTGGGTCACCACGTCGAGAAGATCAATGGTGTGACTCCGGCAGAGTCTCGCAAGCTGCTTGACTGGATTCATGAGATGGTTGTGCTCAACCACGACATTCACGTACGCCATCGCTGGGCCCATCCCAACGATATGGCCATCTGGGATAACAGGTCGATGGTGCACACAGCCACGCCTGACTATCTCGGCAAGGGACTTGGTGATAGGCGTGGATTTAGAGCCATGAGTATTGGTGAGCGGCCATACTTCGACCCTGAGGCTTCTGGACGCGCCGAAGCACTGGAGAGGGAATAGACCTAGTATGGCAAGGAACGACTTCAGTGTATGTGAGATAGGCTTCTCAGATTGAATTATCAAATGGTCAGCGATGTGCTCTCCCACGTCTATCCTAGCTCGAGTCTTGAATACCAATCCAATGTGTCGTTTGACTTTCACTTCCACCGAAGACAATGTAAACAGCATTGCGATGGGCAACGACCTTGCTGTTCTGACAAAATAATTACTTAGTACCTGTGGATGACTGTTTTCAATTTTGTAACACTGTATTCTATTTTCACATTCACCTATGTAATCTTTCGTTGAGGTCTTTTTGTATAAAGTAATGGCCCTTTCGATACTCCAGTTTGATCAAACGTCTCGTCTCTACATAGCCTTCCTAATTTGCCATAATCAATGGACTGAACGACTAGGCGCCGCCTCCAACATCTCCCGGTCCTCGCAATTCCAACTAAACATTCGTTCTTGCTTTCCTACCCTACTTTACCGGTCTATTACTGAATCTATCAATACTTGAATGTCATCTGTGCTGGTGGTCCCAACACAGCGAGCAGTAGAGGTGAGAATCTCATCTCTGGGTCTCTCCCACCTGAGATCTGTCCACTACCTCCTCCTCCTCCTCCTCCTGGCGCCACTTTGGTCCATATCGGATAGGGACGAACAACAATACGCTTGCCGAGCTCCAAAGTAGCGCCACAACAGTATAAGCCCAACCATAACCTAGAGCAGAAATCAAAGGCTGCACCACCGCCGCCGCGGCAGCACCCAAAAGACATTTAGTTAAATTTATCGCCGCTGCCGCCGTCGCCGCACTCTTTGGATACACATCCATAGCCAAAGTACTCATGACGTTGATTGTCCCAGTGTTGCAGAATCCAATAACAACCAAGATAACACACGGTCCTGCGATATGGACCCTTGCCTGCACCATCCAGCCGTAAGCTAGAATAGTGGTGCTCGCGGCGTAAGCCATTGGCAGGGCGACTTCCAGGCGTGCTCTTTCGATAGGAAATGAGCCCAGTTTGTCCTGGCGGTTTCGTATGATGGGGTATGACAAGCGCAGCGCAAGACGGCGGTAGTTTTTGTCGACCGCGCGGCCGACCATCTGTGTGGACAGAAAAGACCCAGCTCCCAAGGGTATGTAGCAGAGACCGATTTGCAAGTCATTGAGGCCATAGATCTGAGCAAGGGTTGCTGGTATAGCTGCTGTGACAAAGTAAAATGCTGCGTAGCCTATAGCGGTGTAGGCGAGAATGAGGCCCGTCTGTTTCTCGAACATGAGTCGGACAGTCCTAAAAGGATTCATCGAGCGCCAATCCAGCTTCTTCTTGGCTAGCGAGGCCTGGCCAGGAGACGACCGGTCTGCCGTCTCTATAAGGCCTTCACCTTGCGATGACTTTTGTCTCGCTGCACCCGTGAGGAATGTGAACAAAGGAACATTCCACTTTTGTGGCGGCAAGCTCCCATTACCCACGAGTTTTCGGGACGTTTCCGGATAAAAGAGGATCATGCAGATGAGGATAGCGCCAGCGACAATGGTGAGAAACCAGAAAACCGCCCGCCAACCGAGATACTCGGTGATGACTCCACCGAGGACGGGTGCTATAGATGGAGCGAGAGCTACTGTCGTCAACCCATACCCGTAATATGTACCCCTCTCAGCAGTGGTAGCAATATCCGCTATGACGGTGGAGCCGAGGAGGACAGTCGCGCTGCTTCCTGTGCTCTGCAAGCACCTAAGGACCAGTAATGCAAAGTAGTTGTTCTGTAGGGCCAGTGCGACATTTGCGGATATGTATAGTCCAAGGCAAAGCAAGTAACACAGTCGTCGACCAACCACATCCGTCAAACTGCTGAAGAAAGAGGGAGCTATCCCTTGTAGGATCTGTTTAGAGGACTCCGTATATCAGCAATTCATCATCTTCAACTGTCTGATGGGCCACGTACCATGTAAGATGTTATTGTCCAATTCATAGCTTGAAGAGAAACTCCGAGGTCTGATCCTATTGCATTAAGTGCAGGAAAATAAACGGAAGCGGACGCTGGCGACAGAAACGAAGCTATGCTAGCCACCAGAACAATTGCAAGCTTCTGCTTTGGAGTATAGATAGAATAAGGAGTGCCGTTGCCATCGTTGTCGACATTAGCATTAGCTGTGTCTATATAATATGCCTTGTTAGTACTATAACAAGGTACTTCAGACGGCTAGAACTGTCACACATACTTGTGCTCACAGCTGTACTGTGAGATTGAATGTGCTCTTCTTCACTCGCTGGATGAGCTTCTTTTGCCTCAAAAACCGCTGTAGTCTCAGCTTTGTCTTCCATGCGGCTCAACTTCTCAGATGACATGGCGTAAATACTAGAGCGGTAATCTTGGGTAATGTCTTGTAACGGCAGTTGTGATGAACGACCTTTAGCGTCCCTGTTTCCTTTTGTCAGTGAGTAAAGAGAGATTAGACTCAGTAGGCGTTGCTAGCCGGACCACATGGTGTTCCCTCCTTTTCTTCCTTCGACCACTTTGCAGCTTTCTTGAAAAAACCTGATCAACCACTCACTGCCGTTATCGGAGTACCTAAAGTCCGACATAGGCACTCATACCTTGATGGGCTGATAGGTGATCTCGTTGTCCAAGGAGTATTCCCCAAGTCGGACACCAAAGTTGCGTTCCGGAAGCGGTATGCAGAGTTCTAAAGTTAAAATCATGCAACGTTTGAAATCCATGGAATGCATATTGCTGCCCCACATACACAGTCAGTGAACACCGTCGATATTGAGGAGTAAACCCCTGGTTGTTTTTTGTGGGGGGTTTTTTTTTTAAAGTTCTCTGGAGAAAGCTTCCCTATTTTAAAGTTCTGCTATGGACTTGGTGGGCATTGTGTAATACTCTAAGGGATGGAGTACATGTACCACAAAGTACTACAGATGTATCGCTGTATCACTAGAGCCATATCTGGTCGGGCATGTTACAAACTTAGTTTTAAAGTTTTGAGTAAACAATGCGAAGTTACATCGAGAGCCGATTGTGCAATTGTAGGATTTTGTCCCGGTAGATGACGCCGGGGGAGTCCATTGATAGTAGTAATTAAGTATCTAGGTAGATCTCTAAAGTACAGCCCGACCACCACCGCGGGCATCGAATCTACATACTTGAACAAATCCGAGCAACGTATCTATTCGAACTCAAGGCCAGCGCAGCAAAATTAGACACTTTGTCAACATGAACGCTCTCAGTAAAGACCACAGCCACTCGTGGGATCAGGTCATTGTCGATATCAAAGACTATGTCTTCAATTATCAGGTCACTAGGCCGGAAATTCTGGAGAAGGCCCGTGAAGTCGTTATAGATTCCATCGGTTGTGCTATCCTAGCTGTCAACACAAGTGAAGAGTGTCGGTCGCTTCTGGGGCCGTACGTCTCAGGCACTTCCGTTGCGAACGGGTGCAGGCTACCGGGCACATCAATTGTTCAAGACCCTGTCAAAGGGGCTTGGGATCTGGGAAGCATGATCCGCTGGCTGGACTACAATGATTGTATAGGCGGTGTGGACTGGGGTCATATTTCTGGTATGTCCAGGCATCCTCGGCCATTCAACCCGAAACACAATTGGTGGCTGAAGTTCTGCTGAGGAGTTCAACGGCGCAGAAGAGACTGGTCAATGTGTACTGACAAATAAACACCCAGACAACCTGGGTTCTATCATCACAGTCTGTGACTGGCTGGCTCGCTCTGCACAGCCAAGGGCAGCAGGAGCACCACCCCTTACAATGCGGACTCTCCTCGAGGCCATAGTCAAGGCAGCTGAGGTCCAGGGCACATTCAACGTCTTGAATTCGTTCAACAAGCTAGGACTCGACCACACAGTCCTTGTGAAGCTGGCATCAACTGCAGTAGTCTCCTGGCTCATGGGCTCCACCGAGGAGCAGGCGATGGCAGCCGTTTCGCACGTATTCATGGACAGCTGCCCTCTGCGTGTCTTCAGAGCTGGCTCCAACACGATCCCGCGGAAGGCTTGGGCAGCCGGCGACGCATGCAGTCGCGCTGTCCAGCTGGCTCTGATTGTGCGAGCGGGCCAGCCTGGCGCTCGAACGGTTCTGACTATGCCAAAGTGGGGATTTTACGAGAACATTTGGCGCGGGAATCGATTTGTGTTCCCTCCCGCCTCTGGAGAGGGGGATGCCAGCTCGGTTTCAGAGCTACAGTCGCCTTTCCAAACGTACATCATGGAGCGTGTTGCATTCAAGCTCAACCCCTGTGAGGGCCATGCTCTGTACGCCATCGAAGCCATGCTAGAAGCCGGACGACAGCTGCGCGCTCGCGGGCTTGACCCTGTCCGGGACGTCAGATTCATCAAGCTCCGGGCATGCAGACCCATAGTACTGATCCTGGATAAGCCGGGTGAGCTGTACAACTACGCGGACCGAGATCACTCGATCCAGTACGTCCTCGGTGTGACGCTTCTCAAGGGCTCGCCACCAGAAACGGATGACTACCGCAATGACAGCCCCTGGGCTTCCAGCATAGAGTTGCGGGAGATTAGGGACAAGTTCCAGGTGATTGAGGATCCAGGGTTCACGGCCGAGTACTACGCCAACAGCAGGGGTGAGCCTTCGCCCCCGGTGGCGGGCGTGACGCTAGAGTTGAACAGCGGCGAGGTGCTGGAAGAAGCCGTGGCGAGGACATGCCCAGGTGTTCCAGCGAATCCCAAGACGGCGGAGGGGGTGAGGGCCAAGTTTCTCAAGAATATGAAGAGCGGGGGCTTCTCCGACCAGGAAATTGGAAGAATCGTCGACTTGGTCTATCAGGACGGTGCGTCTGTTTCACAGCTGGTAGACTTTCTTGTCAAATAAGTTGAGGAAGTTATAAAGAAGAGGTCTTATCAGTCTACCAAGAATTGAATGTTGCTACCACTTGGTAATGCTTCACAATCTTCTCAAAGTATACTCGCTGTCTCATACACTTCATCATGTGACTGAAATACGTATTCCCACGTTTTTCATTTACAAAATTGAGCCAAGAGGCTAATGCTGATGTTCATTGAGTTGATAGTCTAAACGTCGTGCTTGAGCATTATATCGCTCAATAGCAGATGAGACTTTCTCCGGGTGCATGATGTTGAACCTGTATCCATTTTCCCGCAGGCGAGAGGCTAATTTCAGCAAGTTAATCAAACATTTTGGTTATGGCTTCTTAATATACTGCGCCAGATAGGAACGAATGCGCAGCGGTTTTGCATAAGATAAAACAACTCGTGAACAGAAATAAAAAGATAACCATACCAACAAGCTTGGCCATAGTAAGGACCTTGGCCACTGACTTGAAATTGCAGCAACTGGTTGCAGTAATGCTTCTCCTTGAGGGTGCTGTAGCTGATAAGGTTTTTGGTGTCGTATTGCTCGATCAAGTAGTTCAGGATGGCACCCGATTCCCAGAGAGCCAGGCTGGTGTTGGGATCCTCGATAGCTATATGATACATCCGGGGAATATCGACTTCAGCAATTTGCGTAGGTGGCGCCGTCCGGGTCCACTGCATTCATGAGCGCGGTGGCCTTGCGCAATCGTCTGATGATCTCTCTGCGCTCCGACAGCATCGTGATCGACACCCACTCGGCATAGACGACCAAATACACGCCGCCCTGGTATCACGCCGGAGCGAGGTGCCGGGATCCGAGGTAACGGTCCCGTAGAGCAGCGCCATGTTGGCCAGGAAGCCGTATGTCAGACCCGCCGTGTCTAGCTCGAGCACGGGATCGACGACGGCCGCGCGCGTTGTGTTGTCCTGGACCACCAACACCGGCACGATGCGGCTGCTGTAGGCACGGCCGTGCTGACGGGCTCGGGCTCGGCGAGCGTGCCGTTGATGACATCGACGAAGTAGTCGAAGAAGGACGGGAAGACGTTCAAGGTGACATTACCCCCCTCCTGGCCTGCACGTAGCTGACAGCAGCGGCCAGCTGCTCCGCGGTCTCGGTCGTGTTGGAGACTAGCGTGTTGGAGAGCACGGACATATTGGGGTTTGAGGCGCCGCCCCAGCCCTGGAGTGCCCATTTGGGTAGGTTCTCTGCCAGGGGGTTGGTGTAGCCCCTCATAGTCTCGGCCGTGCCTGGAAGCTCAAACGTCGCCATCGTGACGGGGCTGTCGGCGAGGGCACGGACAGTCACGTTAAGCACCACGCCGAACGTGCCTCCACCGGTGCCGCGCAAGGCCCAGAACAGATCAGGATCACTGCAGCGGTTGATAATGCGCAGCTGCCCATCTGGCGTCACAATGGTGACCTGCAGCAGGTTATCGGCGCCCAGGCCGTGGAACGAAGCCAGCACACCGTGGCCGCCGTTCAGGGCCCAGCCACCACCGATAGCGGGAGGGGCATCGTTTCCCGTCGTGATAATATGACCATTCTTGTAAGCAAACGTGAGAGCGTCCGAGATGCTGACGCCAGTACCCAGCGTGATAGCCGTGGTGCTGTTACCGCTGCTGGCCTAGCAGCCGTGGGGGGTAAAGGACGGGTGAAAACCTTGCCCTGCAGCGCGTGTGTCCAGATGGCCAGCGGGATCCGCCGAGCATGCCTCGCTCAACATGTTCATGAAGCTGTTGTAAGTGCTGGAGCGTGCGACTTCATTCAGAAGGCTGTCTCTGACCGCCGCACACGCAGCGCTGTCTGGGTCTTGAAAGCATGGATATGCTGCCAGCTGGGACCGTAGGTGCTGGTTGACGTGATGAGCTCGGAGGGAGGCAGGATATGAGACCAGAGGCAATATCAATATGAGTGCTCTTGGTAGTCGCAGCTCGGAACATTTTTTTTATTCTTCAAGTACCCGGATCTCACTTCGGACCGGGGTGATCATTGGTTCAAAGGAAGGGTGGGGGGGGGGGGGGCGGCAGGGCTTGTTACTCCGGTACCCTGGGCAAATCTCGTTGGTCATAAGCCTACATGCGCACGCGTGGCTTGCCGGTTCCCACGTGCTATGACTTACATGCATGAACACGCGCGTGTCTTTTTCATTCAGCGCTAGGATTAGTGGAGCTTCTTCCAGCCCAATTTGGATAGAGGCGAGTGACACATGATTCACCAGGGCTATGTTCGTTGCTCCATGCTCCCCAGGTCCTGTCCACGTGAATAAAGGGCCAGGCCTCTTCGCCAGCCCGCCTCCCAAGAGCGAGTGTCTTCCGTAGCGTCAATTGGAAGAAAGAAGCAGCACTAGGGCCGTTTTGTCTCTGAAGCTGGGCCCTAAATATAGATCACTTTCCACAAGGAGATCAACGCAGCCGGAAATGCCATTTCGATGCCGCATGTACTTGGATCCGCTAGCTCGCAAGGAATACTGGAGTCAAAGTTTTAGAGATAGGGCTTAGCATATTGGAACAACTGCTAGTATTCGATCATTCATCTTCTACCTCTCGCCTTTCGAGCTTGACTTGGCTCGCCTATAACTCTAGCCTCCTATCCAACTCGGCGGCAGCAGCATCGATCGAACGACAGAGGTTGGTCGTCGTGAATAGAGATCCTAATAAAGCTTCAAAGTCCCGCCTCACATAAGATATCCAATTGGCCTCGTCGTAGGTTTCGAATCCGAGGTCGTATTCGCAGTGGTTGCCTCAAACAATCTTACAGTTTGCCACTATGCGTTCGCCTCTAGCGGAAGATATCGTTGCTTGAGCGAATACGGGTTTGTTGAATAAGTTTGTTTTAAGTAATTCAAGGTACTTTCACAAATGGTTTCTGTAATAGTGCAGAGTTGAGTGATCTTCAAAAGAATGGTGTAATTGGAAGTTATGGGGATGATTGAGGATTCGAGGCTTGGTAAACTAAAGATGTTTTAATGAAGCGTACTTTATGAAGTCGCATTTAAATTGAATTGCTCCAGTCGAACGAAGTACTAGGAGAGCTAGGCGATTCTGCGATGGTTTTGTCTTTGCCAACATCCAAGTTCGTAAGACCTACCGATCCATCAGCCACGACGTCACAGGGAACTTTTCGTAAATGCCCTGTTGTTCGGGGAGTTTGTTGCTTGCGTGGGCGTCATCACGATGCGATAGGCCGCCCGAGAAGCGGTTCCGGCCGGTAATAGGAGGATTCTTCTTGTCTGCGGGGCTGTCTCGCGCCTGGTAATGCCCCAGCTCCCTCTGCAGCATGGAACGGGGCAGCGACTGCATATGCCATTCGACCAGCTTGGCCGGCAGGAAGACGACAGGGGCCACTAAGGGCCGCAGGATACGAGGGGTTAGGTGCGAGCCGACATGCCGACCATGATGGCTGTGTGGAGGCGTTGTGTGGCCTTGAGCCAGCGCGGGTCGGTTCCCATCTCCGGTCCCAGCAGACCCATGGCGTTCATCAGGGCCACGATCTTCTGGACTGTGCCCCACAGCGACACCTCGGTCCACTCCTTATTGGTCCCGGGCACGCCAAGTACGGTGCTAAACGCGGCGCGAGCATCATCCTGGCGCATCCACACGCGCGAGGGCAGGGCGCGCGCCAGATCGATGCCGACCGTGTGGTAGCGGGCGCTGTTTTCGGTTCCCAGAAACTCGCAGCCCTGCCAGAAGACCTGGGTGAACCAGTTCGTCATAGACGCCCGAAAGGTGTTCAGGTGCTTGATCTCGTCGAATGCTGACGAGGGAAACACGACGTGCTCATAGCCGCTGTATGTGATGATATAGGACGAGTTTGGGTACCTCTGAGCGCCCTCCTGGAAAAGGCTCGGATAGTCCCAGCCCTTGCGCATCTGGAGCGTGGGCAGGCCCAGCCTGCGCCCGGTAGAGAAACGTCTTGCCACCAGGCGGGCGAGGAGGAGAAACACTGTCCGAATCGCCAGAGCAAGAAACGTTACCACCATCACCGGCGTCCACTTCGAGCCTATGGCATCGCCGAGGTGAAGACGCAGGTCGTGCATCATCTTGCGTATGAACAGACCAAGAAGCTGGGTCTTTGTCCTAATCTCGTTATTTCCAGGTGAGCGTTTGTTATGAGGGCGGTGCAAGATCAATACGCTGATACGGCACCTATGTTGATACTCAAGGTCCCTATCCCACAACCATAAGCCAAACAAATGAGAATTGCTACATCTTGAAGCCTCCACAGGACTGAAATATCTTGAGCGCCTTGATTAATTGCGAGCGTAAAAATTCGCGTGGTGCATGTACCAACCAGCCTTACAGGTGCGAATCCGTCGGAGACAGAAGTTGAAGAATGACATTGGGATGTGCCGGGGGACGCAAGACGATACTACAACGCAGAGTATAGCACCGCAAAAGATACAAAGATGCGTACAGCGGCTCGTAAAATGATAGACATAACTAGGGCCTTTAGATTACTAGCACTCACTTGTTTTCTCACGCTCCTTCAAAACTGTGCCATCCTTTATCTTTTGTTCCCTCAGTCTCTAATTAGTATTATACTTATATTAGTATTATATTGATTTTCGACAGAGTTCCTCAAGATGTGCTCGCTTGCAGGCGTACTCCGTCCAGTGGTATGCTGTGTCCTCAACGTGAAAGTTCCAGGGCTGCTTAGTGAAAAATGAAAAGGTGCTTCCCCTTGGTCTGCCATGCCGGGGAAATTTCTGCCGCATTCTTCATCATGCTGTAGTAAGGCCCCGCTCCTTAGTCCTTACGTAGAATTTTTCGTCATCGGGGACGGATACCAAGAAGTGGCCACCTCTCGTCGGCACGGTGTGGCCAGGATTCCCGTACCCGAGCCAGTTCCAGTGGGCACCAGCTACTCGATGCAAGTCTCTCAATCGTCAAAGGTCCGTCCTCATAGAAAAGTCGTCTACAGCTGTCCACACAGAGTCGCCCACATACCCAGTCCTCTCATATTTGTAGATATCCATGGGCAGCTGGTCATTCTAGGCTGCAGGAGCCATTTTGGCATCAAGTGATTGGGGCTTCGGTACTATTAGGGCTCGATCGGCGAGGAAGCCGACAAGCCCAGTCGACGCAGCTGGAGGGCTGGACTTGGGAAGTCTCGCGACACTGACGACGAGTTGGGTGATGCATACTACTGCATCTTCCCGGCAGGATCTATGATTGCCACTTGGGGACAGTTTGGTATGGATATCGGAGAAATTGAAAACACTGGCTGGCCCGTCGACCTACACTCTGATCAAAGACAGGGAAATTTCGATAGCTGCTAGTCTATGGCTGGCTAGGGTTAAATATCGAGTCACAGACAACAGGCCAATCTGCGATCAACGCCGTCGGAGAGGAGGCGGTGGAAGGAGATATGCCAGATGTTAACACCTGCATTAACGAAAACACGGCTAGTTAAAGACGGACGGTTCCTTTCCTGTCCAAAATACGACAACGCAAGCGACAAAAACCTACTTCTGCTTGCTCCTCCTTATTCAACATGCCTACAGCGACCCTAGCTCAGTCAAATACTCAGTGCTCCCTGACGTGGCTACATCCTCTAGTGCAGTGTCCGAAACTATCAACAGCACCGTTCCGTTAATATTATAAATAAGAGTCATTCGGAGCCGGTTCACGGAGTAATAATAGAATATCAAAATTCGCTTAAGTATATCGAAAAATAGAAAAACTATTTATTTTATAAGAATTGCTATCTTATATAAACTTCCTAACATGTTTAATAAAAAAAGGTTTCCATTTCCTATCAAAAATGAATAAGTATTCCAAATTCTGTTGTATGTTTGAAGCGATTCTAACCAAAATATCCCTCCTCGTCTATCCAGTGAGCGCTATACCCCTCGTAAAGCCCATCGTGATACTTCTTCCAAAGTGATAGCCGATCCACCCCGCCTGCTTGAACGGTAAGAATCCGCTGCCTGCTCCCGGTTAAGGAATTTATAAACTCATCAGTAGCGACTCGATGCGCACCTAATGCCGGCCAAATACAGAAACCAAGGCGCCGCCAAACTTTGATGGCCATATCTCGCCCACCTATATTTTGCTTTATTAACAACAATCCGTACCCATTACCTCCCCCAAAAGGTTGAAAACCCAGATGTAATACAACGAGGTCGGAGCTAGAAAATCTTCCAACTAGCCACTCCAAGATCCGCGGATTGTCTGAGCCACTATGGTATCGGCCTTGTCGATGTTTGCCGCCATCATTGTACTGAGGGCATTCGGCTGAGACCTCAGATGCGTCGAGGTGAACTGCTATGCTGCTGCGGCTTTTGTTATTATACGAAGGTTCGATAACTTCCTGTTCAAGCCGTAACGTGCGTTCTCGACTAGCTAAGGAGGAAAATGGGACTACCTTTCCTACAAAATAGCCCCATATTCTGCCCTCAAGCTCTCTAGTGGTAAGCGAACATTTCAGGATTGGTGGGCCTCTGTTGTATAGTGAGTAGCCATCCAGCTTGCTTCCCTGCGATTATCACTTTGATTAGCGACAAAATGCATCAGACAACTCGCCTCCAAATGCAACTTGAGAATCTCCAGGTTGTATAACGGCAATCACTTACTGGAAGATTTGGATTCGGTGTACCGAAAGGGATTTGAGAGCTTGAGCCAATATGCCATCCGCTTCCAAACTGCACAGGGGTATTAAAGACATGCAGTTGGCTAAAAATGTGAAATTTTCCGATAAGTGCCTTTCCAAATAATGTACCAAGCTCGGCCCTCGAGAATCGGCGACCTGCAGGTACGTTCAAAGCAGTTACGCCTAATCGAAATCCGAATATTTGTTGTATACCGTAGATACGGTCCTCTTCTAGAGTCGTCGTGCGCTCATTTGATGCAGCCAAAGCAGCTAATGGATTGGAACCGCCTCGAAGAGCTGTAACACCGCACTTATCTTGAAGCTGTAAAAGCCTATCGAGCAATTTCTGAGCCACATTGTCCAGCATATCCCCTTGAATTTGACGGACGGTGGGCTCAATATACTCAATATAAGACGCCAGTCCCTTGAAATTGGCGACGAGAGAGTATAGGTTGAAAGTGAAGTCGTACTTTTCCCAAGGGGGCCGCTTATGTGCATCGTCGGCTAGATAGCCGTCCTTGGCCAGAAACATTCCGTCAGGGCGAAGAATAGCCTCTTGCAACGTCCATAGAGACGAGAACCATGGATCAGTGCCCAGAAGCTCCATTCTTCTCAATATACGCTTCATATATCGAGCCCCCCGCAGGTCAGGCACGCCCCGACTATTGCATAACTTCCGCTCAAGACTGATGCCGTTCAAGAGGTCTTGTAGCTCACTACGCTGAAATGTTGAGAGCCAAATGAGGACATGACGTGCGCCTTTGAAAATATCTGCCTGGCGACCTATCTCCGCAGCAGACTCGGGTTGATCGGGCCGTTGGTCGATGCAAGCGACGTCAAGCCAAAGGAAGTCGACATTTACAGGGTCGTGTTGAAGTGTCTCGTGTTCCCAATCATTGGGACCTTGCCGTCTTGCGTATGCGGGCATCGGCCCGATTGCGCGACGGATGGCCATAGTTAACTCTTCTCGAGTGAAGTGAGACGGATGAACACGAGGAACATCCCATGAGATACCTTGAATACTGAGAGCACGAACTTCGGGTCTAACCGTAGAGTCTCGTAGCATCCATCGCCCCCAAGTGTATGTAATAGCGTTATAAGGTGGCTCACGCCAGGTGGAGTAGATGTTGCCGGGCTGCCATTTGTATGAGGTCATCGTGGGCACGTGGAGGAGGCGGCGTGGCCAGCCACCCAAGGCTTCTTCGTTCATGTTTTCGAAGTCGAATTCTGGGTTTATCTTCAAAAAGCCGTGCTGTTGTTTGCAAACAATTTGGCGAGTATTGTGAATTACCCTTGATACGCAAGCTGACGGTGCTTCGATTTGCCCCGCGCTGACACTTCTTTTAAGCTGCTGACATAAGTAATAGTACAATGAGAAAATTTAATTTACCGAACTGTATTAAGCTTATTATTGCTATACCCACAAGTTAAAAGAAGCGGCTTTAGTTTTAGCTAAAGCTATTGATATCGAAAGATTTGTTTTCAAAATGAGATTTGTGAAGTGGGATTGCAACAAGCAATAAGTTAAAGGCCTTTCTCAGAAGCTTCACAAATTTATTCAATAAAACTGTAAAAGAAAGCATTTAAGTATTATGAACTATTATACGCTAATATGGAATACTCTTACTGGGCCCGCTTTACTCATCTCATAATTCATTTTGCGTATTGCTGCTATGCTCGAGGTATTACAGTATGCAGCGTGTAGAGGTTGTGGCATTGGTCTTTTTAACGCCTCGTATTACTATACACAGGTTGGTGGACTCCATGAAGACGGCGTCGCCCTGAGGCTTCAGTACTTCCATGATGGCATAGGCAACCTCCTTGGTGAGGCGCTCCTACATATGCAGGCGACGGGAGAATAGTTCGGCGATCCGGAAAACCTTGGAGAGACCGATAATAGTAGCAGAAGGAATATAGCCAATATGCATCAGGAAACGGATATGGAAGGTTAGCTGGCATGTCCTAGGCTTTTTCATATATTAAAGATACGAAGAAATGGAAACACGTACCTTTCCGGTTAAGGGAGACAGGATAATTACCATCTGGCCGTGTGCCTCGGAGAAGTGTGCATCATTGACAATATCCTGTACATTGACTTGATAACCTCTAGTGAGGAAGAGTAGAGCCTTGGCATACCTTAATGGAGTATTCAGCAAGCACTCATGATCAGCATCTTCGCTGATGCACTCCAACAGAGCCCACACAGCTGTCTGTTTCTCGCCCTCTCCTCGGCATTCTGCAACTCTGGTGGCTACATATTTCGGATGTCAGCTATAGGTTCTACGACAGACCCGAACCAAGTCGTCAAAGCTACAGCAGCAAAATTGTCCTCAACACAATTGTTGTCCGACGTATAATACAGTACTAGCTTCCACAACTTATTGCAAGACTCAGGGTGGAAAGCTTATCAAGGCTTCATTATCCCTCAACTGTTACAGCTATTAGCCCCATTTACCAACTCACTCATCCACATATCAGTGCTGGAAATCGGATCCGGCCCGAAAAGTGTACTTGGATATCTTCTCGCTCCTTTGAGAAGCGGGATCAGGAGATACGCTGTACTTGAGCCTCGCAGCTTATTTGCTATAAGATTGGAAGAATGGCTTTGCTCTGCCTCGGAGACGGAGTCCCTACTGCCCTGTCTGGAAATCCCCACCCAGCGTCTATCGAAACTCATTCGATCTGGATAGCAATTTCACAAGCAGCGATACTAGCGCCGGTCATGGTGACGAGAAGTTTGATATCATCCTATTCCGCCACAGCATGTACGGAATGGAACCCAAGCGCAGGTTCATTGAACGTGCTGTGGAAATGCTTGAGGAGTAGGTATAGGACGGAATGGTAGTATTTTTTTTTATCGAGACGGAAAGTTACACATCGGCGGCGTAGCATGCCATCGAACGGCTTGTTACCCTAGCCGGTGATTTTGCTTATGCGTTGGCGAGGGTTAACATACCGTTAGCGCTGATTCGTGAAGCCGGCAAGCTCCCGTCACCGACCGTTTTCGACATCAAGTCCGCATCGCATATCTTGTCTTGGGTTGAACGACTCAAGCGAGAAGCGGATGGTGTGCGAGGGCCAGTGAGTTACTGGCCCTGGGCCGTGCACGGCCTCACTAGCCAGCCAACAGCTAGATCTGTTGATAGCCTCAGATAGTTCGGCCATATGACTTTTCCTCTTTTCTCCTCTCTTCAGCGCATCGCAATATGAGCCTTTTTGCCCTCGCATGGATGGAAATGAATCGGATTTGGTCTATAGAGACACTTTGGTAGTGGCAATAGACGATGTGCTTGCTATCGAAAAGATGCTCTGTGAAGTGCCGCAGCTATTATTAGATGAAGCAGGCGTCAATGCTGAGGATGTTAGTGTTATGGTCGTTGCCGAGTTTTCTGTTCACGGTAGCCGGGAACTGTTGCGCGGACATGGCTTTTGCAAAGTAATTATTCAAAGTCTTAGAGTCTTGGGTGGTGCTTAAGCTATTATAGCAATAATTAATGAAAAGGCTTTAATTATATAAGAAACGTAATGATAAATAAGTTGGTAAGGGCTATTAGGTTTACTCTCAGGATGCACTAAGTTGGGTTATACGTTCTATAGTGCTGAATGTGAAGTTGGGATCGATGATCATGCTCAGACCCCCAGCGGCGAAGTCAACGTGGGGATGGCTTTCAATGCGCACTTTAGGAAGCGGAAACTCATCAAGCCGTTCGAAATCATGGATAATACTGCCTTGTGACTTTCCTACCCAACTTTGGAGCTTGACTCGACATATTGACACCGTTCTTCGTTCTAGTAGTTGGAAACTATAAAGGCAGGCAGATACAAATACTAAAACGTATCAGTTAATTCCATGTGATCTCGGCACCATTGCTGCCAGGAACTATTAACTTCGTTCGTCCATCATTATCATATGGTTTCGATACAGTTCCACCACCTCGACGAGGTAAGGAGACAACGGTCTCAGCACTGGTAAAGAACAAAGTTAGAATAGTTGTAATCTGTTTGAAAGTTCGCTTGCTTTGGAAGTCCCTTACTGATCCTGCTTGTTGCCCCAATCCCACCAGTCCAATGTAGTTCCTTTGAAAACAAACATGAAGCGATCACCTGGTTTCAAGTCGTTCGGTAAGGAGTAATGGGTCTCATATGTCCATGATTCTCCTGGCTGAAGGCTTACAAAGTCTTCACGCTGACCTACTTTAACTTCGATGTCGGGTCTTCGGGGTTTCCAATGGTATTTGTTAATCTCTTCCCATCCCTTTTCTTGCCAACGGTACAGCTGCTGACCAGGCCTACGGAAATTCGTCACGTGAAACGTGATTGGCTTGCCGTTGCTCTGATAAGTGACCTTCGTTATGGTCTCGGCTATGGCGCCAGTTGATCCTTTGCAAAACTTTGTCCGCGCGATCTCGAAGTCCAATACTGGTGCCCCCGGGCTTGAATAATACCCATCCTCTAGGTTAGATTGAAGAATACACATGTTAGTCGAGGGGTTCAACTTACACTCTTTGTTCCGCTGATGTGGAATGTGGCGATACCTGGGTCACGGCCTCTCGACGGTCTTTCTGTTCCAGTCTCCAAAGGTTCTCTGCGTGGTTGGCCCAATCATAATCAAAACAAGGGCCATCACGTTCAATGTGTACCGCACGATTGGGATACGGCTGGTCTGTCTCTATAGCCGTGAAAACAATACCAGCAGCCGGAAGTAAGGCGAGAGCAGGCAGGTCTTTGTTGCGTCGAAGTAATTCTCCAGTATGCTCTTCTTTAGTACCCCAATCCCATATCTCAACCTGGGCTCCAGGCCAGAGCAGATGGTACTTTTCACCAGGGATTAATTTCGTCTGATAGTTTGCCGTGAGGTGGTGGGAGCAGCTAAACTCGTTCCTAGGCGGGCTTGCTGAGAGCTCCCAGACCTGGGGGCTCTCGACTTCTACCGCATGTTCCTCTTCTCGATAAAACTCCTCCACACAGCCCTCCATCATAGGAACCACGACCCGTTCAAGTTGCCCGGGCGCAGTCTCATGAAGAAGAACGAAGCGACTCTTGGCCAGACATTTGAAAAGCGACCACTTCCAGATAACAGGTTGTGAATATGGATGGGCATCGGCGAGGCGCGTGATGGTTATATCGAGGTTATATGGTAAGGTGATGCACAGTTCTGCGCCACTGGAAGACATATCGCATCGGGCTTTCATGTTGAGCGCAAACCGTGGCGCATCTGGACTACGTTACCATTAGCATAAATATTATAGCACTGTACTAGTGTTCACCAATCAAATACGCACAGAACATTTTGTGAGAACAGTCGGACAAAACGCAGATATTCGGGGCTTATCTGCACAGACATTTTGGCATTGAAGACTCTTAAGAGGTGGGAGGTCCCGGAGCCTTTCGAAATCAGGAAACAGACCAATAAAAAATGCAGCACCTCTGAGCAAAAAGAGGTGAACCATTTGATAACAAGACAATTAGCGTGATAGTGAGGAATTAAGTTGTAAAAGAAGTATATCAAGTTAAGTACAAGCCTGTGGGTAGGTATTAGAATGTGTAGAAAAAGAAAGAGGAAGCGGATCAGAGATTGATGCTGTATTATATTCCCGGCTCAGGCTAGCTGACTAACTACGGTCCGCTTTTGTTTGCGCAGCAAGCCCCACTTCGGAAGGCCATGCGGAAGTTTACTCAAAACACTGAAACATTGTTGGTGCATATGGGGACAATTACGACCCCTAGGTCGCTTGAGAATGTATTGTGGCTGAATGATATTCTTAGCCTACACTATTACGAGCTGTTGGATTTTCCTATGCACTATTCCATTTAAAATCCAATTTGTACCTTTTTAACAGACTGATTAAATAAACCCGAATGTCTCTTTCTGAACAGAGGAAAGGGACGTTAGTAGGTGTCAAGCGTTGTTGGGAGGCTGTTGGGGGCTGCTGGGGGCTGTTGGGGCTCCAACTAGAGTGAGTGACCTTCTCAAGTTCACGTCATAAACGGTCTGCTCATTACGGCCATTTCCACAATGAACCCACAGCATAGATACTGATCTGATTAGTTCCACGATTGCAAAAGAAAATAAATTGGCTTTGCACTCGTGGCTAGAAATAAATTACATGCGGATGACCAACAATATGCTCACCATAGACAAGCACTCGAAAATTGTTTTATTGTTATAATCAGCTAGAAATATCTCGTGAGGAAGCTTATGTGCTGAGGCCGGTGGAGTTGTCTTATGCGATAAATCCCAAGAAGCAACGATTCTTTAAAATTGAAAGAAAAAGAGATACATTTGATGCGTACATGCGTAGATCCGTAATATATAATCTAGCTATCTCTTACCAACAGTTCTTTAATGTTCAAATAATCACTTTACAATTTAGCTTCTATATTCTTCAGTTAACCATTTTCACAAGTATAAGCCTGGACTTTATATTTCTGATCTTTCGTCTTTGGTCACTTTACTATCCTAAAGCTTTTTGTTTAACGCAAACAAATCACCTTGCTTTCACTGTTTGGTTTTTGCGGCAGATCGTATTCCGCGACGAATTTTGAGTGTTTCAATTTCCTGCGGTTATTATGCATATCTCGGTGAAATCTGTGGTTTTGTTAAGCTTGGCTATGCTTAGCAGTAGTGCCCAGTAGGTTCCGCCACCGTTTTCTTCCTCACTAACTTAGAGTTAGCGGAAGCATTCAGACGCACTTCATTACTTCGGTAGTGTATCGAAGTATAATGTTAACATACTCTTTTTAGAGCCAAGTGGGAAATTGACACTAAGACGTGTGGTGCGAAAACCACACAAAAATACAAGCTTGTAGCGGAAGAATTGGCAAAGGCACATGAGATGGCCTTGACAGGAGAGAGTCTTTTGACCACAATAGGCCTAAAGTACTACGAGGCAATGATGCCAAACGCTGCAACAAGCGTCTCGGGGTGGGATACCAAGACTAAGAAAGTCTTCGCAAATTCTGCCGATGTACTGAGCGAAACTACTGGTAGTCTTGCAGGAGGGAAAATTTGGACAATTACATGTAAGTTATCCGAACTTAGCCAAGGCATTGTTGTAAAGTCGCAGTCTATTATCGTACAGGCTTTTGCTAAAGTGTTATTCTCTGTTTGTAGGCGATGATACCACTGTTTATTGTAAAGATGTAAGTCGTTTTGGCGTCGCCGACAGAACTATGGCTTTGAAGTAATTAGGACGCCTATTTGGACAGGGCTGATTATAGATTTTCAAGGAGGCGGACGCCCACTCAACACCGTCAACGTACACTATTAACCTTTGCAATGCATTCACTTCCACAACAGGCGGCATGGAAACGACTAGTGCACTGAAAGCAAAATGCAAGGAACTAGATATGGATGATTTGGACGTGAGTATGGCCATGACTCTTGTTCATGAAACGACGCACTTCCCCGAAGTTATGGAGCCAGTCCTTGGAACAATGCTCGAGGCAAAGAGGTTAGTATACCAATATATCAGGATCAGATGTCTTGAAAAAACTAACTTATATTAATCTTTAGGAAAACTAGTGATATTGTTTACGGATGGGACGGCTGTGTCGATCTCGCCCTCGGAACCTTGGAAGAAACATCATCTAAGTCTAGCTCATCTGGCTCGTCTGGCTCGTCTGTTTCCCGCAAGGCCAAAGCTAGCAAGTCAAGCAAGTCCGCCAGGTTTTATTCCAGCGAGAAGACAACAAGAGCAAATTACCAAGCGATACAAGCTATTTATAATGCGGACAACTGGGCATACATACCTGGCGCAACCTATTTCACTCACTTGTGCGATAGGGTAGTTCCTATCCCGGCTACAACTTCGAAGAGAAAACATTCCCCGGATTTACTTTTGTCTTCTATAGCATTAAAATCCGTATAGATGTTTGACAAACTTGGACAAATTACAGCATCTTGGTGGAGAGAAACAAAACGACACGGCTGGTCTACAATTTACAAGAGATTTACGTTTCGGAAAAGCCATTATATAAGAAAAGATCAGACTAGAATTAGCTTTATATACATTTTGATTCTCAATATTGAAAACTTGAGGAAGTGCACAGTTGTCGCCTTTTTCTATTTTGGCTAACATTCGCATGAAACGGTCAGGGCACGGCAGCGGCTACCGCCTCTAGCTTGCTAACGATAACGACAGGTTCGTCTAAGGCATCCAGTGTAGCCTTTGCCATACCCTCTGACATATAACGTCATTTTTGATATATATATATATATGTAGTGTCTCTCCTTGAATTTCCTATGTCAATTATAGTCGATGGCTGATGCGCGGCGGTGGCATTTAGGTATAACATCTCGACTGGTAATGCTGTTGGTGGCAAACAGAGACGAGCCAATCAAGAACGGGGAAGCTCGCCTCAATTATCCAGCCGAAAGAGGGCCCACACGTCCAGCAATGCGTACGATGGGCTTTTGAAGTACAAGGCCAGCCTTACCTTCGTCGGCGAGGGCCACAGCACCCACACTCTGACCCAAGATCGTCTCGATCGACATGGCTACCTTTGAGCAACTACATATTCTTACAGTCGCAAATGATGGCGCCATATTCGGTTCCGCTTCCGGCTCCGCTTCCGGTATATTGGTCTTCGCCGAGGCCGGCTGCAACATAGGCTATATCATCCTTAAAACCATGGCAGCAGCGATAGTACCCCTACGCGCTTTCCCAAGTGCGGGGACAGGGCTGTAACTAGGCGGCATTGAGCATAATTGCAAAGCGAGTTTTGGTTTTATGTCCTCTGTTACTATTAAGCAGTCTGGCTCGTAAGAAATACGACTAGCACAGCAGTATAGCTGGAAGCAAATATTAGAAACATCGCTTGTATAAGGGTGGAGGAAGTCTTACGTTGCACCGGCAACAAATAGCTCCACAGCTCTAGCTTTAAACATTAACGACAGTATAGCAGTGAAAACAACGCAGCTTGCGAAGCTAACTCCCAGCTTATTTGAGCTTGACTCGACATTGAGTAAAATAAGCATCGGCGTGAAAAGTACTATGATGAGAACTACCGCTATAAGGAACTGTGCCAATCCTTGAACGAGATTGCGAGAAAATATGTGGACATCTGGATCCTTGGAGTCTTTATTGCGAGGGCCCTAAATGCCGAAAATGCATGAGTACAACTTCGAATCTATAAGCGGTATCACACACATACTATACCAGTCCACCTTTTCGTCCAAATAATCCCATCCTCTATTGGACCCTCAAGAGCATAGTCTGCGTAGGTTGTAGCACTAGCACCCAAGGCTAGCAAATCGCCTTGTGAAGACAAGTACGCAGTTTCCTCTCGAGCAAGACATGCAGTGTTCTCCGTCCAATTTCTTAGACTCTGGACGTCACGATCTTTGCAAGATGAACGAGCGAGCATTTTCTCATTTCTTTCCATGAGATTATCTAATAACCATTGAATTAGTAGCCGGAGCTATTCGGAAATCAATATAACAGTATAATGATCACAGTCGACTTCGTGAGTTTGAGAGAACAGGATACGCACCGTACTCGAGCAATATCACATCGATTTGCCTCATCAACTCTTTCCTATTATCATTTTGGTCCCTTCTCAAGTTGCCTAAGAATAAGGGCTTTGTTTCCTGCTGGTCGGTATGATCTAACCTTTCTTCAAGAACGGCCAGTTGATCTTGCTTGTGTAAGAGTAGCCTTGCCCGAAACCGTAAGAACCGTCAGAACACATGAAAAGAGGGATGTGAACTGATAAGGGCTGAGTATCTAGGATAACCTTCAGAGAAGTCCTCAACTACATTTTTCATAGTTAGAAGAGGCCAGCCTTTCACGGACCTCGGTAGGTACAATTTCCCATGCTGGCCTGCAAGGTCAAACTCAATATGACTGGGAAACTCACTGGGTCGAGGATCTGTGCTGCGGGCGGCAGTGTACCCAGGTAAGCCAGCCTGTGTGTTTGCCACAGGTAGAATGGGAGCTGCCATCTGGTTTATTAGACTTGGGATATATAGAACGCTGATGTCGTGTTGATAAATTCATGTACTAATGCATAGAGAGATTACTTTAAGAAATGTAGGCATCAATGCAGTGCATAGTTCAAACAATCGTTTGATATCAGAGGTATATAACCTGGGGAATCACTCTGCGGATGTAAGGTAATGTTGCTGTTCAGCTCCAGCCACCTCAGGTGCACCAGGATTGTGAGCAAAACGTACAAAGTAGATCCTATGGCACATCCTTTACATTAAATAAGGCTTTGGCAGATTGTAACACTCACAATCCTACTCTTACCCCGTTGCAAGCCGAAATGAGGGTGCATATGTGAATCGGAAAAGGTATGGTGCCCAGTGAAGCTGATCTGGTGACCACTCTGATGTCAGCGGCGTTACGCAGTAAACCAATGGAGTGTTTAGATAACTGGGTTATGTGCGTGAGGGTGGCGTGAATTTTGCCTCAATCTTACTCAGTGTAGCCGTTCTCAGCTGTAAAGGCTGGTTGTAAAGTAAGGGGCAGGCAGCTTGCTATAGCCTGAGCCCAGTGGTCCTAAATATTCATTATAAATTTGGGTTGCACAGCGTTGATGGGTGCATTAGTCAAGAGTTTGCACAATTGCTGGTTTCCATTACTGGCTTGCCTGATCTGAACTGGTCTCGAGGGTAAATAATAAATACGCATAGCCTTATCCATCTGTGCGCACAATATATCTCTGCTCACCGTCTTCCTGCCATCGACTGAAAATCAGATCCGCAAGCAACCTGGACTAACTTCAAGCCAAGGTCACCGAAACTCCCGCTTTCTAATCAGCGCATTACATTATGGGTGATACAGAAGAGACGTGAGAGAAATCTGTCCTCGGGGACTCATTGCGTTAACATTAACTAATTCGTCTAGTAGAAGGGACCCAAAAGCGCCCGTCGAAGCTGAATGGGACGAGACAAGTGGAGGGCGGCCAAAAATCGACAAATCCAAGGCAAAAACTGTATGGCTGTCATTTCGTTCAAAAGTTTATGTAGATCCCATCTCCCAGTTCTAACTTTTCCTCTTTTCTATAGAGCAAATTCGTCAAGGGGGATGTGGTCTATTTGCAAGTTGGTAGAGCTTGGAAAGGGCCGTATCTGGTCGCTCGTGTTGAACAAGGGTTGCAATACACTTTGTGCGATTCCAATGGCAAGCTTGTTAATAACGGGGTAGTAGTTGGTGAGAATTCTTTAACCCAAGCATAAATTCTTCCTAAAAGAAGTTCATGTGTCTATATTAGCTTAAGCTTTGACAGGAGTGTATTGAATAGTCATCCTTATTCAGTTCCTTATGTACATCGACTTGCTGGAATATTTAAATTTTGATTGACCGAAAGACTGAGTGGAGCTCTTATTATATCTTTATCAGAACTCTCATAATTAAATCATATGGTTTAATATAAGAACAAATATACTCCTTCTATTAAGGGAAAGAATAAAATAAGAGCATAAAAGAAGGTAGAGAGAGGAATGGGAGATACGGACTGTTGACTGAATGAATCGTCAGCATAGACATCGTTTAAACCTTTATTCTCCTACTTTTTATTTTATTTTAAAGAGCTAATTCAGTGCTTCGGGTATTTGTTGCAAGCTTATAATATTTCTATGATTAGCATGCATTCAGTTTCGATCCATATCTCTGAGGTTCTTTATTGAAAGGAAATACCCTTACAACACTAGTCACTTAGACTGGTAGGCATCATTCTATTTATGCATTATCATGTCTTTCGTACCTATATACTATGGTCTTAAAGTGCAATGGCATTGCGTCTCACCATACTCTGTGGCCTTAGCTTCCTACTCGCCGTCGATCTGAATACCGCGCTCGATTTCTCGCAGCACCTGAGCTTCGAACACATTTGCTAGCCGTGTCCCGCTTCGATCATCCTCAACAATGCCGAAATCTCCAGTCAAGCATGTCATAGCGGCAGACTGAAATGCTCGACCCATTTCATGTTTCAAGAGACTCTTCTTCAGCTGTCCAATCATCCCGTCTTTAACATCTTCGTTGGTCCACGATCTCTTCTTCAGCTTGTCCAGCGGGCACCAGAGGCCGATTTCGATCATCAGAAGGCCGAATGAGTAAATATCATGGTATTTGGTGTGTAGCTTCCGCGGTGACAGTCCCTGTCTGTCAGGATGTCGGTATATGTCAAACATGGTATCCGCGTCAGGGTTGCGCCGCCGCGAGGATGCGTCATATTCCCTAGCATGTTCGAAACCGAGGAGGTAAGGAGATTTGTACTGAGGTTGTTTAGCTTCGTCTTCGATCATGATGATATTGACGCTTGATATCCCTTGGTGAACCCATCCGGTTAGATGCCACTGAAGGAGAGCTCTACCGATTGTCAGAGCGAGATTATACCTTTCCCCCAGTGATGGCTTAAGTACAGTGCTTTTTCCATTGAAATGCTGTTGTAGGACCCAATTGAGGGACAAGATCCCGAAGTTGTGCATGAACGGTATTCGAAAGACAATTCCATATTTTCCGTACAAGTCGTCAGGCAGGTATCCCAGGCACTCTGGTGTTAGGAACAAATCGTTATGAGCTTTCGTCATGGCGCTGACCAGCCTTTTGATTCTAGATCTGCTATCCTCGCTGGTATGGGCGTCATGGACGTCGACGTACCTGTACTCTACTAGCACGTCGCCGATCCCGGCCAGCATGCCTCTGAACAGGGCGCTCGACGCAGTGGTCACCTGCACACTTGATATTGGCTGCTGCCGCAGTGCTCGGGGATCCGGTGTTTCTTTAGTGCACCCAGCTAGTCGGACCTCAAGAGCGCCCTCAGAGATGTCCAAGTCATCGCCTTCAGTGCTCTCGATTTCACCCTTGAGAACCTCTTCGTTATAAAGCTCTGGTATAGTCAGGATATTGCGAGTGACGACATTTTGCAAGGCAGAAGTCATTGTTGTCAACCTGGAGAGCATGTTTGAAACGTGGTAAGAAGGCGGCTTGTGCTCTGTCGGCGTCCGATCATCGACATCCTGTTGAAGTTCCGTCGCTCTCGCCGCCTGCCTGGCTGATTTCTCCATCTCATCCTTGAAGTCGGTCCAAGCCATGAGCACTTCTTTCCTGTTTTCGTTCGAGATTCGATCCATAGTCACCAGTGATTTCTGGCTATGTCCGGAAGGTCTCTGGCCAGAGACGAAATGTTGTAGTTTCTTAGCTCGGTCAACAAGTTTCACAACTTGGACGTTCGAAACCTCCCTCGGAGCATTCAACATGAGCCAGTTCAGGATCTCATTGATGACCACATCGTTGACCGAAGATCGCACATCTATCTGCAGCGCGAGGGTAGCTATGTTGGCTTTGAGTTCCATATGTGGTGTTGACATAGGACCTAGCGGATCTAAGCGAATCGACTTGTTCATCTGAGGTGGATGATATATCGGAGTCTGGGCCAGGCGCCTATCCTGTCTGCACAGCATAGAATACAGGTCTTTGACAACCACTGGCCGCAACGTCTTTAGAGCAGACTCGATCTCGCGTATCACGGCTATGGTGAAGCTGAATCTTCCTGGTTCGGGTGTCGAAAGCCTCATGGCGCAGGCAGCAAGGAGCTCCACGTTCGGCGGCACGACTCGACCAGAATTTCTCATGTTCTGGGCGGCGAAGCAGCAGTCCAGGAGCAGGAGCACGTCTGCGTCAATGTCTGCCAGCTTGTCTTGTATCTTAAACCAAGAGAGCGTACTGCCGTGGACGGCGTCGATGTCACTATGACTCGCCCAAACGCTTTTCCTTTCTCGCAGACCACTGTCCTCGTTGACTTTTGCATCCTCGTCACCATGCCCTCCATAATGAATGACTCCTAGACTTCGTGGCTCGATCAGGGTTGTCAAAAAGTTGGCGATCCTCCTGTCCAGGAGCAGTTGGGAGTTTTTGTGCGGGATGCCCCATTGCTGAACTTGATATCCGAATCGTTTGTGGAATAACCCTTCAAGGGCATCTGCCTCATGCTTACAACCAGGAATGTCACTGTGTTCCCAATAGAGCAAGAGGACTTGGACTTTGTCGTAATCACTATCACGGCTTCTTTGGAAGTGGTCCTTAAGCCTGATATTTGCCTGGTGTCGAATGTCGTTCTCCAGAGTCGTGGACATTATATCGGCGTGACTCAGTATGAACTGGGTGACTTTTCTAGTCTCAGCTTGTGCAGCACTGGAAATTGTCCAAACGAGATGCAACAGCATGACCAAGGTCAAATACGCTGACTATTGAGACACGCCAAGTTTTCATTGAGCCGCTGCTTTCCGTGGTGGTCAGACGATTACTCGCTAAGAAGGGGCTAAATTTCAACTGGGAGTAAGCGACTAACCTTTATTGCTTCAGATGTGGTAGTACCGGCAGGGCAGAGATGGTTGCGCACGAAAATAAGGCCGACATAGCACCGCATACTATGCGTAACATGCATGGTATCGGGAAGGTGAACACTGATGTGGTCGCATCGACTGTAGCCTAATATTTCATCACGTAATTTTCTTCTTTGACACCTCTCGGCTTGCTTCAGTTCCAGAGCTCCCCTTTCCCTAGTGTTGTTTGCTCACCTTGCTCTCGGTTCTGTGGAATCATGTCCAGCTTCAACGAGTCGAGCACCATCTGGTTTGGCCAGAATCAACGCCGCCGAGCTGGCATTGATTCTGGCGTAGCCATTTCGAGCCTCAATGGCCCCGCGAACACTACAGATGGAGAGACAGAAACATCCATCCGGCCCTCGCAAAGACTACAGGACCTTCTGGACTCAATAACCTCGTTGAAAATGTTCTGTCGTTACTTGGCAATGTTCCCGACATACCTCCTGGAGAGCCGCCTTGCCAGCGGCCGATCTCTCAGTCTCAACTCTGGAAAAATGCATTTCCCATGGCTGGGCACAGGTGCCAGTTTCGAGGTTCATTCAATGACCAAAGCACAAGCAACGAATAACGTTGTCACAGCTACCGTAAATGCCAAAGATACCGTCGCTTTTAAAATACCAAGATCGAAGCAATTTTTGGATTCCGAAAAGGCTCAGAACGAATGGGAGACTCGCATGCTAAAAGAGGTCGCCTCTGATTTGAGTTGTCTCACAAACAAAGCTATCAGAACTTCCAAAAACATCGCAAGATACATCGGAATTACCTGGCGTGAATCTTACTTCGATATCATGGGCCACGTACGGATGATGCCGTTCATCATTATGGAAAGAGCGGAGCTCGGAACACTTCAGGACTTATTTCACGATGAGTTGGTGATCTTGCCAGAAGAAATTAAGCTAAAAATCGCGAGAGGAGTTGCGGAGGGTATGCAGGTGCTAGAATCTTGCGGTATGGTACACGGAGATCTCAAAGCCTCAAATGTCCTGATATTCTCAGACCCAGACGACACGGGCATTCTGGCCAAAGTTTCGGACTTTGGTTTCACTCTGCGAAACTTCAGCAGGCTCGATCATCACTCAACACTGCTCAAAGGAGCAACACCTCCATGGGATGCTCCAGAAATCGCAAATTGTCCCGGCGGGTCAATCACATTGGAGTGGCTGGGCCGTACCGACATCTACTCTTATGGCCTCCTGTTGTGGAGATTATTCCTGGATGGTCAGACGCCATTTGATGGCCGCATAATGGCGAAGAAATATAAAGGTTTCGAAAGTCTCCTCGACGAGAACATATCCCTGGAGATTCTGGCAGCACAAATGAAGGCCAAGGGACAGAGATTCCTCGAACACGTATTAGCGACCGTTGTCGGCGATCACGGCAGTGCACCAGCAGCTCAGTTCAGGGCTATCATCAGCGGGTCGCTAAAACTCGATCCAGAAGCTCGCTGGGCGTCTTTCAAATCTATTCTGGATGAATTCGGCGGCGCCATGCTGACAGGCGACGACAGCACAGAGCCCATAAACCAACCGGATTCCCTAAGACATGGCGAAATTCGGATACTCGGCTCACAGAAAACACATCTCACTTTAACATCCTCATCCAACAAAAGGTTCACCGTAAGCAGCCCCAATTACATCAAGCATTTTGCACTCCACTGGGCAATCATAACAGTATTCTGACAAACTGCGACTACTATAGGTGCTAGACATAGTGAGGGGACTTGCCGGCGATAGAGCACCTGTGAAGGTTCAAGAAAGCATCTTCAGGGACATGCAACGAGGCAGTTCGCTTGAAACCCCGGAAAATCTCCTCGAGGTATCACTATGCTTCTTCCTAGGCTTCGGCGTTCTGCCCAACTTTGATAAGGGCTTGGAATTCATAGTGAAGGCCGCGGTGACTGGTGACCTCAGAGCAAAGGCCCTGGTTACCCGACTACACAGAGCCTGCGGCAAAGAAATACCACCTCAACTTCCAGCGATGGAGTGGGTTTTGGAAGCCGCGTCTGATGGCTCGGCAATTGCCTTGGATGAACTTCGGCTCTTCGGATCTCTAGCCCAATACGATGCCGCTCGCAGAGTTCATGGTCAACGTTTTCGGTTTGGAGACTTGCGGAGGCATCTGAAGCCCGATTTCATGGCTTTTTTAGGAAAGTCCTTTCACGATGTCGAGTCTTTCCGCGAATGGATGCAGTGCTGTCCGTCCGATGTGCTCCTATACGGATCTGGTATCCCTTACAGCTTCTTACATACCCTCGCACTGGCAGATGGAAACCTTGCCGTTCTTGAGTACCTCCTGCAGAATGGTGTCGACGTCAACGAACGTGATTTACTAGGCGACACTGCGCTCTTATGTGCGTTAAGAAGCGGTCACATCAATATGGTGACCGCCTTGCTGAGCAAGAACGCAGACCCTACCCTCCCCAATTTGTTCGGTCAAACGCCTTTGCACTATGTGGTCTTCCTCGAGCCCGCTATCACCTCTTCAATTATAAAACTCTTGGTAGATCATGGAGCCGATATCGACGCCATATCTTCTCTTTCTCCAATGAACACGAGCGTTTCTGATGAGGAGTACATCTGCGAGACTCGGTATCTGGAGGGCACCCCACTGATGTGGGCGGTCATCACTCGGCGAGCTGACGTGGTCAATGAGCTTCTTCTTCGTGGTGCAAATCCTACAAAAAGTCAAAAAGTTGAAGGAGACAACATTCTCGAGTTTCTCTTGGAGGACTCCAACGATGATCCCAGGTGGAGACCAGATGCGTATGCTGCGTTGAATGCTGATGAGACAATTCTCACAGCATTGCGGGGGGTAACAAAGAAGCAACCGACAGCATATCGCAATTACTGGGATATCTTATCAAAGCACGATTTTGAGTTCATGTAGGTCAACCCTCTCTGCGAATTCTTCACATCTGCATGACGTGAGAGCGAAGCTAACGATGCTCCCTTGTAGGTGTCTGCACGGACAGGTCTTCAAGGAGAAAGTCAGTAGAACGATCAAGATGCTTTCGGGAGATGAACCAGTCACGACCCTCATGATTACAGCCGCCGCAAGGAACTGCGTTGCTTTTCTGGAACACCTCGTTGAGAATGGTGCTGACATTAATGCTATGGATGAATTGGCGGGCTTAACTCCTCTCCAGATAGCATGTACCCGAGATGTCCCAGGCGTCATGGCCTTGAGGCTGTTGGAGCTAGGGGCCGATCCGTTGAGGGAGACCTCCGCGGTGAGCGGAAGCTGTCTCATGATCTTGGCTTACAACCGGATCGGGCCATTCACCTTAGCCATCGTCCGGGAGATGGTGCGGCGCGGCTGCACTCACGCCACACATGCCTGGTCATTCACCTCTCTATACTGGAAGTCGATCCGCTCGAATGACATAGAATTAGGACAATTCTTGCTCGATCAGGAGGGTGTGAGCCGAGAGAATCTCGAAGAGAACACGCCCATGGGGAATCTATTGTGCAGCCTGATTGTAGACAACACGCAGTTGTCTCTAGCACCCATTGAAGCTCTGGTGCGCAGGAATCCGCGGCCAAGACTGATGTTCGACAGCGACATTGGCTCAGCCCTGCATATCCTAGCCAGAGCTCCCGAATTCAGTCGCAATGATGGGCTGAACGAACGACTCGCAAGGTTTTTCATGAGCGAGTATAATCCATCCAAAGAGCTTGTGGATTTCGTCGACTCAACAGGGAAAACTGCGATAGGCCTAGCTATCTCGAACGGAAATTACCGACTGCTTCGTGTGCTTGTCGAGAAGAATGCAGACTTTTCCGCGGGCAAGCAAACTGTGCCTATTTCTGTTTTAATGAGGGTAGAGAATGAGCTGAAGATACCAAAGGAGGGAGAAGACTTTGTGGAAAACTTGAAATGGAGACAAAAGCTATTGAAGCGGCATAAGAACACAACACGCCTTCTGTACATTCTGCTCGAGCATAAGCAGTATGCTGAGAAGCTTCAGCACGCCCCTAGAGAAAATGACGGACGGGTTTCAAAAGTCGTAAAACAGTGGCGCGAGGAGGGATTCTTCAAATCAATGGAAGACAAGGCGATGCAAAAGGCAGTCGGCGAGAAGGTAATGGTTGAGAGAAAAGGCCAATCCCACCAACTTCGCGCGCACGATGGCACCAAAAGAGACGCTTGTATTGAGGACAAGTTAACAGGTATGTTTGTGTTTTCAAATTAGCAAAACTATTTGCAAACAGTGCATATTAAAGATATACTAACAAAAATTCGAAAATCAGCGATTGGTATCTTGTGGACGTGGTTTCTCTCAGATTTCAACATATAAGATAAAAGTTTCTACTATGATTTTAAGCATTATAACCTATTAAAACAGAACTAAGGCGCCGTCGCCTAAAAGAACAAACGTATAATAAGCATTACAGTATTTCGTAAATTCCGAAGTATACAAAGGGTTTATGCTATTAACAAGAGCAGTGCTAAGTACAGGCTTTGAATAGAAAATAGTTCTCAAGAGTTCAAATACTGGATGAATGTATATATCTCCCAGCCAAGGCCTGCAGCAGAAGACAGCAAGAGTACAGCTCGTATCAGCTTGCTCCTGCGCGTGCTACTAGACGAGAAGGCAATAGCAGCACCTGGCACCTGCTCTCTGGGCTTCAAGTAAAGTACCACTAGAAGGAATGCGTTCGTTAAAGATGCAGTCAGCATACCTGCTGACTAGTCCGAGCGCCCAATCGAGTGAGGCTCAAATGAGAGGAAAGCCCACCCTAGGGACCCGACTCCGCCATCCAGGCCGCAGCTGCAGGTATATTAACCCTCCCTTCCAAAAGTCCATTTGTATAAGGAAATTATAAACCCTCCCTTCCAAAAGTCCATTTGTATCAGGAAATTATGAACCCTCAATCATTAGCAGATCAATCCTACATAAGCCCAGAACCTAGCACACACCTAAGCAGCACTGTGGTTGATCTGCAATCAGTTCAACCCCATAAGTTTCTTATAGCGGTTCTTTTGGGGCCTTTCCAGACTACTGCATAAGCACCTAATCAGGCTGACCTCTTGAGAGAGGCTTCTATTATATGCCTAACTAACGGTCCCGACTCGGGCCCAGACACGAGAGCCTGGGCTTGGAGCCTTACTGGCATTGGTGACGTAGATAGTATCGCTCCGCCTAAGTTCTGTACTGTATCTTGTCTCGGATAGCAGTAGCGTGGCTCGCAAAATACTGCAGAAGCCGGGTTAGAAAAGGGCTACTCCGTCTCACCTCAACACCTCCTTGTTCAAAGTATAGGATTTCGGCCTAATAAGGATGCCCAATCCGTGGAGCTCAAAATAGGTTAGCTATATGATAGATAGTATAATTTCCAAAGGTTCACAGCCGGCATCCTTTCGCCAGTAGCAAGAATAGGTCAATGCTAACGAAATAGAAGTTTGAGAATTCATATCCAGCTCTTTGTTGTGATTTTGGCATTGAGGACCAAAGGTTAGCCTTCAGCTGGTTACGAAATGCTGACTGGTGAGCCTCCTGCATTAGTCAGTCCCAGTCACTTGGGGGCTAGCTGCATTCCACCTGGTTGCAAGCCACCAGGCCAGACATGTTCTGAATATCATGATGCACTAAGACCTAAGCAGCAGATCTTCCTCCAAAGGTTTGTATGTCGGGTTGTAGTCTATAGCATCGAAGAGGAGATTAACAGCAGACATACAGTATAATATAAAAGGACCATTCCCTTTTTCTCAATCCTGGATTCAATTCTAAAATAGTTATAACAAATCCATTCAATTCTAAGCTGCCCCCTTCGCTTCCAAGTTCTTTGTACGATCATCGCGTATTTCACGTCAACAAGCTACTTTCTCCTCTTCTTCATATATTTCAATCACAAGTCAGTCCGTCCTCTTAAAACCATTGTGGCTTTTGTTGAGATCATGAAATACTAATTATTGTGAACTCAGACAAATCAAGATCAGGAAATATGCGCATCTCCATCATCTCAGCGGTCGCAGGTCTCGTCGCCGCCCGGGCCGTTAGCGCCTGTGCTTGCACGAACAACGCCGACGCGGGCCGCTGGGTGGACAGCTCGTCCCCAGGCGCCGTTGCGTCCGACCTGGCAACCGAGGGCGGTGGCTGCCGCTCGGCGTCGGAGCAGGGTTACATGTGTGTCGCCATCACCAATCCGAACGAGTCGATCGAGGAGTGCATGGCCAACTTCGCCATTAATGCGCAGAGCTACCACAGCGACTGGTTCCTCTGGACCTCGATTGACTGCACGGATGGCGATAGCACTGCCACTCTCAGCATCACCGGCAGTGCGCCAGCCTGAGTGGTGCGGGAGGCGTTGGAGCTCGAGATGCTTGTTAGGCTTAGTACATGAGGGGAGAGTCCTTTGGCTTTGATAGCCTTTGCCTTGGTATGCAGCTGGTTTGCAATATTATAAAATTTTGGGCTGAATTTTGTTATCGTCTTGAGTGCTGTTAGCCACCGCGTATGAATAAAAGCGATTCTGGCTAGCCCCTGTCGCTGTCACCGTTATCTGAACCATTGACATAGTTGGTTGAAGTTCTCATTTGTCCATAAACTTTGAGCACTTTGATATAGTCACTAATATCCCTAGCAGCGTCTAATAAGAAATTGAGAAAATCTTAGTTGCTAGGAGATTCTGTATTAGATAATATAGGTTTTATAAAATTTGGGAGAAAGAGAGGGGGAGGGGGTATGGCTGGGCGCTGGTAGGAAGGGCAGCTGGATTTTCGCTCAAAACCCTTAGCAGAGCCCGACCCTGACCTGAAGAGCGATAGAGTAGGCATTACAGTAATGCGCAGAATAGCAGGCATAGGAGCGGCGCTACGCGCGACTCTGCATAATATCGATAGCATTACCTTTATAGCTTAGGACGGCTCTCCTTTCGCAGTGATGCGAGCCATGGGCGACCCGAATGCGCACTTGTGTCAGGGTAAGAAGGGCACACAAGTAAGGTGAAAGGGTGTGAGCTGCTCCCAAGCTGCTCTATTAGCTTTTCCATTCAAAAGGACTACTGAACCTATCTCCCTCTCCTTTTTCTCTGCTAAACCTGTTATTTCCCTTTTCCTTATATACACAATCGGCCTGGGCTAGCTAAGATACAGGAATTACGGATTACTGCAGTGCTCATTACAGCCGAACTATCTGAGGCTATCAACAGGTTTGGCTCTTAGCTGGCTAGTGGGGCCGTGCATGGCTCAGGGCTATTTAGTCACTGGCCTTTGCATATAACCTGTTATCCAAAAGATCTTAAGCTTATCTGTTAAGAACTCCACTCTATAAACATTTGCGATCACCGCAGGTGTAATAAGCACTGCAGTAATCCGAGGTTTACTAAAGTACCGATTGGGTTTATGCTAACAAGAGCGGTGCTAAGTACAGGCCTTGAGTACGGAAACGTAGCTGGGGTCTGGGTGCAAGTGTTCACTGCCTTTGGGGCTTCCAAGTGTGTGTACTTAGAACTTAGATTGACGACTGAAGAGCTATGTATAATGATCTATCTACTGGTAGTAATGACTGTGTTTATATATCCAGCTCTTCAGACCTGGACTGCTAAAGTCGCTGGCGATAGTTGCGGTTCAAGGTAGCATCGACGGGACCGCTCGTGGTCCCTGCGGTCCACCCTTGTCTGGTGGGCCCGTAACCCTAACCCTGGATTTTGTAAGCTTCTGGTTTTTTTCCCGTAGATATTGGATCCTGGGTTCCTGGTTCCCGAACAGTTGTTCCGTTTATGACCTGCATATTGGATGGGTTATAACAGCAGGCTTTGCAATATGCTTCACATCGGAATGCTTGCATTTACGAAACTTCTGCAGGACTTAAGCTACTCCCGAAAAATGGTTTCACAATAGTTAGCATATCTGATACGAGCTAGAGAAGTAGGTTGTGTAAGCTTACTAAATGGTCATTATGAGCTGGCGAAGTGGATTGTGTGCGCCTAGAAGCTTCGTTTTAAACTGCGCGAGCGCTACTGCTGTATGAGCCCGGGCGCTCATGAGACTTTCACTTATTAAAGATCTCCGCCTTTTGGTAGCTGTAGCACTTGATCTGTTATTCTTTCATAAAAATTTGACAAAAGTACTAAAAGCCTCAGTTTCTGTTTCGCTTAGCTCGAAAAATACTGGAAGAATTGGACTTAGCGTACGAGTCCTTCAATAGAAAACTCGCTCAAAAGCAGCTAGGAGAGACCATGACTTCCGCTGCTAAGCTGAAGACATGGTCTGTCTCGGCCAAACGGACTGACAGGATCGACGTGGGCGAATTCTGCCCCTGGCAGCCATACCTCGAGATCCGCGTTCCTGAGAATGCAGAATGTGTCGTGAGCATCACTATTATCACTGAATCTCATGACCAAGGTTAGCCGGCCAGCCAGCCAGACATAAAATTTACTCAAGTAATTCTGCTAATATCCTTGAGGCAGGATTCTGCGATTTTCCTGATGAGGGGTCCTACTCGCGCTGGGATGTCGGTGCCGTCTCGCCCTCTTATCACCTTAGGGGGGCGGCCTCACGAAGACTTTTCGCAGGAACGTTATTAGATCCTCGAAGCGCCGTTGCGAACAGCATTCATGGCATATAAAGGACTGCGAGACTGAATGGCGCGAATGGATTTCCCGGATCGAGGCTGGAGATATTGTGCAGATCATTCCCTGGGCCAGTATGTCATTTACCCCCATTCTACCCGATATAAAGTTACATGATATAACAGGGGCTGAAGGTTGTTTCCAGACTTGAAACTATGGATGAACTGCGTGTACAAAGCCGAGATCATTATGACAGGTTTAAGAGCTAAAAGAATTTCTGAATCCGAAAGTAAAAGGCCAAGAGATGCACAGAGTTACATCTATAGTCCTCTCAACGCAGCTCAGGGACAGATTCGTATCCTGGTGGTCGAGGCTGGACAACCAGACTCCCCCCTCATCTGCGCTATCAAAGAGATCTCCCACACCATCCCGGGCCATGCTCAATACAAGGCTCTGTCTTATTGCTGGGGCAAGGACAGAAGCACTAACTCGATCAAGCTAAAGCTACCTGGAGGCAGCTATGTGGACTTTCGGATTCAATCTAATTTATACCGAGCTCTTCTAGCCCTTCATCACAGGAAACATGGCCCCCGTACTATTTAGGCTGATGCAATTTGCATCAACCAAGGCGACGACAAAGAGCGTGCCTTGCAAGTATCGCAGATGGCCTCAATCTACTCAGAGGCTACCCGTGTAGTAGTTTGGCTAGGAGATTGCGATTTGAGAAGGAAGATGGTATTCAAATTGTTGCGGCTCATGGACCAATGTTTCAAGAAGAAGTTCAATCCTGCTCGGATATGCAATCTACAACAACTGCGCTCGTGGGAGAAAAAAATTATTTGCGACACTATCGGCGACGATGCTCAGTTCCCACTGTTTGTTACCAGTCTGCGGGATTGCGGCTTCGATTGGTTTCATAGGACGTGGGTGGTGCAAGAGGTGGCTAACGCGAAGAGCGTGCTCGTCCACTGTGGCCGCTACCACGTCTCGTGGTCTGTCTTCCTTGCCCTGGTCCGTGAGGCGAGAGCACGCAAGAGAGAATCGCACCTCTTCGTGTACGGCAAGGGAGTTATGCCGTCAGCGCTCTACGACCTAGCCTCTATTCTCCGGCGATTCTGCCAGAATCCGCCATACAAACCGGATTGGGTGGCCTGTGCTTTGTCGCTGAATCGGTTAACGCTGGGCCGTGCTGCTGATTAGCTATTTATTTCTAGAGTAGGCCCCCATTCCAGACTTGGGGTTCTACACAGACCAGGATTTACGCAGATCAAAGGTAGGGATATATATACAGAAAATAGAATGCATATTATCGCTGCAAGTACTGCTATAAATAGCTTTATATCTTATCTGCAGTATATGCAATTCTCGAAAAAATAAACTATTAAATCTAGCTTGCTAAGATAAAAGCATATATATAATTTAATAAAGAGCACTAAGTTCTGATCTATTAGCTCTGCAGAGGGGCTATCTGGCTAGGCAATGCTGTTAAATAGCATTTTCGACGCCAGCACCAGCTGAAAGGCCAGGTGCTTCAGGAGATTAGAGATTACTTCGGCCATGCTCAGCTGGCGGATCTGATGGATAAGGCGCTCCCAGCAGATGGAAGCAGGGCTGTCGAGCTGCTGAAGGTCTCGCGCGGCTATAGCTGCTCTGCATGCTGGTATTTGACCATAGCATATGATAATATCATAAGGCACTGGAGAAAAGCAGGGCATATTGCTGCTAAGAGCTGCTGGGCAGAGATGCGATTATAGACTTAGCTGGGTAGAAAATATACGCAGTATTAGATTATATATAATAATATAGCTAAAAATAAGTCTGCTATTCTTTATGCAATAAAGAATAATACTATAAATGAAATAATTATAAATTATATAGCAGAGTTTATAGCAAAAAATAAAATATAGTTCTGCAAAAGCAATATTAAAGAAAAGATTAATTAAAACTTAGCTTAAATAAAAAAGCTAAGCTAAATATAGCATTTTAGCTTATAAAATAAGCTTAATATTTATAAAGCTATTAAATGAATAAAAGTATTTATAGCAGGTAATAATTAAGTAATATAGGAAATATATAAAAAAATGCTTTAAAAGCAAGTATAGCTAATTAAGCTAGCATAAAGCTTTAATTATAAGATAAACTAGTGCTGCTAGGGCTAGGGCTAGGGCTAGGGCTAGGGTTAGGGCTAGGGTTAGGGCTAGGGCTAGGGTTAGGGCTAG
>JACWQW010000067.1:203887-220408 GCA_014849355.1 Cryphonectria radicalis | reverse complement strand
CTTCTTCTTCTTCTTCTTCTTCTTCTTCTTCTTCTTCTTCTTCTTCTTCTTCTTCTTCTTCTTCTCCTCTAGCCAACACTCAAAAAAAGAAGAAAAAAAAGAGAAAAAAAAAGGTATTATATGCTAAAGATCTGTCAATTAATTAATCTGCCGACCGGTTGATCCGTCATGAGATCAACATCTTGTCACAATGGGTCTTTTCTGGTGGTATTCACCAGGAACATGATCTCATAAGGGGAATTTGCCGAGAAGTTCCATTCGATTAGGCGCGTCCTGTTGACGATCCCACACCTTTTTTTTCTTTTTTTTCTTCTTTCTTTTCTTTCCCCCTTCCCTCTTCCCAGCCACCCAAAAATCACCAGCCTTGCCAGCCCACCGCGCGACCCGGATGAGGGATGGTGTACCACCACTACTGTTAGATGGTTGGATGGGGTGAGAAGGGGAGAGAAGGGGGGGGGGACGAGAATCCACACCATCACCGCTATTCATATGTTGTTTGTTTTCTTGTTGTATTTATTTATTTAGTTGGTTTTTTTTTCTTTTTTTTTATTTATTTTCTTGTTTTTGTTTTCGTGGCTGCGCGTCTATGGATTGATGATGGTACTTGATCTCATCAGATCAGGGTTGGGAACCACAAGTAGGCGTTCTCTCTACCTACTCTATGGAGCCACGTCCCATTGAATTCCTTGCTAACTGGTACTTGGTCACTGTACATAGTACATACATATATACGTACGTGCGTATGTACTTACTGTAGTACCCCCATCGCGCGAGACCGCTTCTACCGCGTCAAATCCCAGGGCTGACGCCGCCCAAGGGTGGACCTGGAAAATGGGACCGGGACTACTACTGGCCTGTGGGGACCAGCCACACAAGGGTTGTGTCATCAGCCTCACAGACCACCCACCACCACCACCCATCGCGCCTGCTGTCATTTGAAACCACCACACCAGGTCATTTCTCGTCAAGACATTTTCTCTGCTGTGTCGTGAGAAAGAAAGCAGGAACCGGCTTCATTGTTTGGTTCGTATGTACTTCCAAAACCAATACATGGGACATTCTCACTCGTCACGAGTACCAGATAGGAGGTATCTTTATGCATCCTCCTCCTCGTCCTTCACTCTTATTTTTTATATATATATTTTCCCTTCGGTCCACTTCTCTCTCTCTCTCCCTACAGCTTGCCATTGACAAAAGACTCGGCCTGGGAACCATATTCGCTCGCGTAGCCCTGGTGAACAGCGGCATTGTTCCCGTTACAGCAGTAAGGATCAGCTGAATCGCAGTACGACTGGATCCTGTCGTTGTAGCTGCCGCAAGAGCCAGAGCGCTGGTCAAACCCGCCCGCCGTGCAAGTGCCGACGTTGTAGGGGGCGCCGGCCTTGAACCGCGGATCGCCCATGAAGATGGCAGCCTTGATGTCGTACGACCCGATGGAGCCACCGCTGCCCGTGGCGCCGCAGAGAGCCGCGTCGAAGATCTCAGCACCCTTTTTTTTGTTTTTTTGTTTTGGGTCCATGTCAGCTCTTTTTTTCTTCTCTCTCCCTCCCCTTGTATTTCAAGACTTGGCCGAGGGGGGACAAGGTTCTTAGGCATGGCAATTCTTCCAACCGAGACCAACGCACCTGGGAGTAGCCAACAAGGACAAGCTCCGTGTTGGGGCACTGCTTCGCATAATTGCTCACGGCAGTCACAACGGCGCTCGTGCCCTGCGACACGGAGTCGGCATAGCTGATGCCACCGCACGACGACTGACCGCCGCACGCCGGGTACGAGATGGCCTCCGAGGTGGCGCCCGAGTGCGCCGCCACGATGGCGCTGACCACAGATGCCGCTGTGCCGTAGCCTGGGCTGGCTGTCGTCTCGCGCGCCCCGAACACGTGCACGCCGGGACAGCTCTGGCGCTTCTCTCCTGCCGCCGCCGCCGCCGCGGTGTTGTCGACTGGGGAGGCGAGGGCCCCGGTGGTGAGGAGGAGGGCGAGGGCGAGGGTGGTGGCTTTGCTGAACATATTTTACTACAGGTTTGAACAAGTATACAAGGGGTATGTGATTGTTTTGGGAAGTATAGGGAGGGGGGAATGTGAGATTGTGCCGGTGGACTCTGAGGCCACCCGAGCAGCAGCAGCAGCAGTGATCACGAGCAGACCGCCTCGATATATTTATCAACTTCGTCAGGAGCCCGCGAACCCCATTCACCCCATTCACCCCATGCTCGTCTTCCAGCCCAGGAGAGGGGTGGCGAAATCCGGTCGACCGGACCACACCAGGAAGCAGGTTGAAATGTTTGAAGTTGATTTCGGTCAGCCATATTCACCCGTGATGAGAGAGTCCGGGTCATTCATGACCGCAAAATGAAGGGGGGGAAAAAAGGGCTCCAGCTCCTTGGCATATGAACCACGGGTCAACCTCCTGGACGGGCAGTGCCTCCAATGCATGCATAGTAGTAGTCTATGCTAGAAACAAAAACAATATTGCTTTTGATAAACAATGGTGGAAGCCGCCGGCGCCAACGATGGCCATCCTGCCACCCCTGGTACGGTCAAAGCTTAACAGGATAATCCGAAGATCTAGTCCCCGTCTTTCCGAAACTATTCACATACCACAAACGTCAATGAGTGATTGCAGGTCTTTTGGACGTCTTGGAGCTGTGTGAAGGACCTGCAGCCGGGTCAAGACGACAGCACCCAGACAGGTCTGTAGACAGTAGAATAATTCTCGGCCAGCATATATATTGCTTTTGTCTGGATGAGCTATGCCAAGTCTCCTGTGTGAGGTACAGCCCAGGTTTCCGTATCCGCAAGAGCAGAGAGATCTTGCTGTGCGTCGAATTCCAGTCGGCCGGAGCAAAGGAGACAAAACCACACACAAGACAGGCAGGCTAACCGGCCGGTCGCCCTCACGAGACTTCTCATACTCGTCCTTGTTTCTTTCCTTTTCCCAAAAGACCTGCTCGACTTGGGGAAGACCCGAATAGCTGGGTCGTATCACGCATAGGCTAATCTCTTCCCGAATTATGCTCGACACACAGTAGCGATTCCACTCTTCTTTTCTTTTTTTCCTTCCCCTACGCACGTGGACATCCTGGTCTCGCATCTTGCCATGCGTCCGTCCAATGTGAACGACTGACGTAAAGAATACCATGTACTACTACTATGGAGTTGCTCGTGATGGCTAGACCTCGCTAGGTGTTTTTACCCGTACCAGATTTTGGACGCGGGTGACAATATGGGATATATGAAACCTCGAGTAAAATTTGTTGTATTCGTGCCAAGCCACAAATCACCCGGGACTTCGGAACCAAGACAGCCCTGCCTTCATCTACATCAAACAGCCGCCTTTTCTTTCTCCTTTTCACTTTCTTCCTCCTTCTTCCTTTTTTTTTTTTCTTTTTACATAATGGTGATGTACCATAGTAAAAGTGAATGCAACCTTGAAAGGACATGGAATCCTCCCCCCCCCCCCTAGACCATGCAATCACTTTTACCCGGGCTCGTCTCGCCGCAGTTCACATGAGCCACCCCTCCCCCCCCTTACCTCTCTCTCCCCCTTTAACCTCTAGCTAAACCATGTTTCCCGCAAGTAAATAAGCTTAAAGCGGGAATGCAGAGCGTCACATTTGGTCTGGAGCAGGGCGGGGGGTGGCGTAAAGGAGATGATGGCCGCTGGACCGCGCGCTTGCTTGCATGGAGGTATCATAGTACGGTATCATGTTAAAAGACAATGTACTTACTGGTGATGATGACGACTTCTCCTGAGTCCAGGTATAAATTCAGCAAACATCTGTTCAGTGTCCCCTTCTCCCCCCCCCCCCCAACGGTCTTCAAGATTGCATTTGTAGCCACCCAGCACCGATCCAATCCCTTCTTCTTCTTCTCTTCTACTTCTCTTTAAGAAATCAAGAACCTCTCATCACCCACCACCACCAGCAGCAGCAGCAGTAGACATGATCGGCATCAAGACTCTCCTCACGGCTTGCCTCGGCGCAGCCACCCTCTCCTCCGCCGCGCCCACGGGCCAGAAGCTCGAGGAGCGCAGCGAGGTCATCACTGCCTCGACCACCGGCACGTATGGGGGATATTACTTCTCCAACTACGTCGAGAGCGGCTCTGACTCCCTGACGCTGGGGACTGGGACGTACTCGCTGTCCTGGTCGTCTTCCAACACGGATGTTGTCTCTGGTATTGGCTGGTCGACTGGAAGTGCTCGGTACGTTTGAGGGAAAAGAAAAGAGGAAGAACCTCGCAAGGACTGACAATACGACACCCACGCCGCCTCAGCACCGTCACCTACACCGGCAGCCTCAACGCCGGCGGCGACTCCCTCCTCGCCCTCTACGGCTGGACGACCTCGCCCCTCGTCGAGTATTGTAAGTTAACGATTCCCAGAGCACAGCAGCAGCAACAGCTTAGAGTCTCTACCCCTCCCCTCTCCCCCCCCCCAAAAAAAAACAACAACAACAAAACGTCCCCAGATATATACCAACACACAAAAACCCCGTTATATAGACGTGATCGAGACCTACGGAACCTACAACCCCGGGTCCGCAGGAACCCACAAGGGCACCGTCACCTCGGACGGCGCCACCTACGACATCTACGAGGTCGTCCGCAGCAACGCCCCGTCCATCCAGGGCACCCAGACGTTCAACCAGTACCTGAGCATCCGCCAGAGCAAGAGGACGAGCGGGACCATCACCTTTGCGAACCACATTGCCGCGTGGGCGAATGTTGGAATGGTGAGTGTTGTTGCAGCCCCGGTGGTGATGATGATGATGATGATGATGATGAGTGGGTTGAAGATGGAAGAGAAAGAAAGGAAAGAAAGGAAAGAAAGAAAAAAAAAAAGTCATTTACTAATTTGATGATTCTTGTAGACTCTTGGCACATACAATTACCAGATCATGGCTACTGAGGGATATGAGAGCACTGGTACCTCCAGCGTCACAATTTCTTGAGCATAGCGAGGTCATGACATGCACCATGGTTCTGGTTTCAGTCAGGCGATGTGAGTATGCCCAGGGATATATATATATATATATATATCGAACAGCCAGAATCCATAAACATACATGGCTGGAAAAATGTAAATAAGAAAGAAAGAGAGAAAAAAAGGTCCAACTTTCCCAGGGCGCCTTGATACGTTCGGTTTCCCCCCCAAGATATTTTTAGGTTTCATGGTTATTTCGTCGCCTGTTGGACATTTCATGCCCAACGCTTTGTCTAGAGATCGTGTTGTTACCCCCCAACCCCCCCCCGGGGAAACTCCAAAAGTCTCATGATCCGCTGCTTCCTGCCTCCGCCTGCTGCGCACTCCCGCCAGCATCCGCTGTGTTGTTCAAGGGTGGCAGGCGGCTCCTCTTGCTCGCCATCGCCCTCTGCCACTCTGGAATCTTGACAGCAGCCGCCGTGATGCCGGTGCCGAAGGGCGATGCGCGGCCGTTGCTCGCGCCCGGATCCTGGTATGGGGAGGAGGTGGAGGGTGCCCCGTTGGTCGGCTGCGCGGCCTTGTCCGCGGCAGCGAGGTTATCGGTCGTTCCATAGCTACCGCTGTCTTGTCCGAGAGCGGGAGTCGGTGTGGAGGCAGGTGCAGGCGCGGGTGGTGACATGGCGGCCCGGGCCCCGTAGTTGTTGACGGCACCGGAGGGGGCACCGCTGCTGGCCATGCGCTGGCTGATGAGGGTCTTCAGGCTCTTGAGCTCGGCGTTGACCTCCTGCAGCCTGGTGTCGGTCAGGCTCTTCTGGGCGTCCAGGGCCTTGGGGATCGAGTCCTTGAGGTTCGAGACGTCGTCCCGGACCCGCTGCGTCTCGTCCTCTCTCCTCCTGCTGGCGGACTTGAGGTCGCTGACGACCGTCTCCAGCTCCGCCAGCGCGCTGTCCAGCTTCTCTGTCCTCTGCTGCTCCGCGCTCTTAAGGGCCTCTGTGTCCTTGGACAGCTGGTCCACCAGGGTGAAGGCCTTCTCGAACTGCTCGTCGATGGACTTCTTGTCGGCCTCGAGCCGCTCGGGGGTGGGCGGCGCGACCAGAGGGTAGACGTAGCGCTATTGCCCAAGTCAGCATGCTTTTTGGCCCTCCTCGTTAATCATCAGCACCGGAGGTTGCAAAAGGTTTATATACCTTTCCCAGCGTGTACAGGCCGTACCCAACACCTCCCACTACGGTGGCCATGATGAACCAGTCCCGCCAGTCCCTCCTGGGCACCTCGGGAGGCGGTGGTTGCCAGCCATAGGGCGGATACCCTCCTCCATAGTATGCTGGTGGTTGTCCCGGTATGGGGCCAGCTGGCGGTGCTGCTGCTGCGTAGTTTCTCACGGGTCCGACGTCGCCGGCAGCTCTGGCCAGGGAAGCCTGAATCTCTTCTTCGGTCAGGTTCTTCGCCTTGAGGAATGCTATCCTGTTCTCGACAGGCGATGCCGCGACGCTAGGATCCTGCAGAACTGTGTGCCAGGGAGGTGCGAGTTGAAAGAGTCAGCTGTGGAGGTGGGAGAAGAGGGGGGGGGGGGGAAACACGGGTTGCTCGTGAGTTGGAGTTGGGTGGTGAATGGAGACCTACACTGGGCCTGCGTGACGCCGTTAGCAACATGAACCGGATGGGCTCTTGAGTTTGTTTCCTGGAGCGACTCGAGAGATGGCAATGTGTGGACTTACCGCAGAGGCCACAAGCTCCTCGCGAATGGGCATGCTGGGCAGTCTGTTCAGGTCTGCTGCATGGCGATGGGAAGAGCACTGGACTGTCGATGGATGGAATGAATGATACTGTACGGATGGATTACTTTGGGACCCAAAGCCTAGAGCCGAGGTTCACTCAGCGGCTGTCCGCCCAGGCCACAAACCCCCCCCCCCCCGGCCCCCCAACCCAACCTCCAAATACCCCTGCGCGGCAAGTAAAATAGAAAGAAAAGAAAGAAAAAAAAACCCCCGTTTCAGGCTTAGCGCACTACAGAGCTACTTGGTCCCCCACCCCAGCATGTCCACCTCAACGTCTCAGTGGGCTCAGTGGAGAGCAGCCCTGCGACCCAGCGCTGATTGGCTGCGTCGAGTCTTGTTTACTCCCTCCACAGCAACGGGTGATTTACTCGGGCGGCAGTGCAGCAAGCAACCTTTCAAACCCGTTTCCTCATCACGACCTACACGCGAGCCTGGCCACCAAGAAACACCTCTGCAATTGCTGATCATCGTGGTCGCCGACCTTGCTTGATATCCCTCATCTTATTTTCGATTACTTTAACCGCCCAAGAGGGCCACCAATCTCAGAAACAATGTCGCAAGACACGGGCTTGTGGAGTGTAAGGCGGCCAAGAGAGGTAAGTTAAGGCAGAGCGAGCAGTGCTGGCGTCCTCTGCGCCAGTCTTTGTTCAGTCGCGCTCAGCGCCCACCACCTCGACCTGTACAACCCACCCCAATCATTTCCACCACACCGTCGCAATTGACAACACATATTACACACAATTAAAATACCTGACGCCAGTCTCATTGCTCTCTCTCTCTTCTTCTACTTTTGTTATTATTATTATTAATCTTATAGTATACTCGGTGCTGATGTCGTGATTCCCTGCGCAGACCCTCGGAGGCATCAGCTACAACTCGTCCGCCATCCCGCAGCCTCCCTCCGCCATGAAGCGTTCGCACTCCTCGTCCATGGGCGGCGCGGGCGCCCCCTACTCCTCGAGCCATACCCGCTCCGTCTCGGGATCTAGGCAGTCCCTGGCGATGTCGAGGCCGCCGCAGCCCATGTTCACCCGCTCCTCCTTCGGCGGCAACCTCGCAGCAGACATGGCCGGCCCGTCCTCCATCAAGCGCATGTCCTACCAGCCCAGCAGCACGTCCACCCTCAAGTCGTCCTACACCCCCGGCAGCATGCCCGGCCGCATATCCACAGACGGCGAGCGCAGGAGCAGTGTCTACCGCGCGCGCACCTCGACCCACGCCCACATGGGCGGCCACCAGAGCTTCTTCCAGCAGGGGCCCCAGCCCGCCGGCGTGCCCCGCGACCCGCGGCCCCTCAAGGACCGCGCCTACCAGGCCAGGATAGGGCAGGAGCTGCTGGACTACCTGGCCCAGAACAACTTCGAGCTGGAGATGAAGCACGTCCTCTCGCAGAACGTCATCAAGTCGCCGACCCAGAAGGACTTCAACTACATGTTCCAGTGGCTCTACCACCGCGTCGACCCCAGCTACCGCTTCCTCAAGAACATCGACCAGGAGGTCCCGCCCCTGCTGAAACAGCTCCGCTACCCGTACGAGAAGGGCATCACCAAGAGCCAGATCGCCGCCGTCGGCGGCCAGAACTGGTACATGTTCCTGGGCGTTCTGCACTGGATGATGCAGCTGGCCCAGATGCTCGAGGCATACTCGCTCAACCGCTACGAGGACGCCTGCCTCGAGGCCGGCGTCGATGTCATCGGGGACCACATCACGTTCGACTTTCTGGGCCGCGCATACGACGACTGGCTCAGCATGCCCGAGGACTCGAGCGAGGATGACGCCAGGAGGGCGCTGGCCCCGCACGTGGAGCACATGGCGGAGCAGTTCGAGGCGTCCAACGGCAAGTACCAGCAGGAGCTGCAGATGCTGGAGGCCGAGAACGCGCGGCTGCGGCAGGAGATCGAGGACCTGGAGAAGATGACGCCGGACCCGGCGGTGCTCGACAGCCACCACCAGATCATGGAGGAGGACAGGGTCAAGTTTGAAGAATACAACACCCTGGCCGTGCAGCGGTCGGAGAAGTACGAGAGCAGGGCACAGGTGCTGCTGGAGGAGCTGGAGAAGATGTCGCAGGAGCTGCGCGGGGCCGAGGAGGAGCGGCGGGGCCTGCAGAAGGCGGTCGACGACCAGGGGATCAGCATGGCGGATATCGACCGCATGACCTCGGAGCGCGAGCGGCTGCAGAAGGGCATCGAGTCCGCGGGCCAGCGGCTGGGCGAGGTCAAGAAGAAGGTGGCGGACAAGGAGGCCGAGGCCAGCAGGAAGCTCGACGACCTCGAGCGCATGGCGGACCGGTACAACACGCTGGCGTACCAGATCGGCCTGATGCCGGCGGCCGCGGCCAACGCCAAGGGCAAGGACTACGAGCTGCGGGTGACGGTCAACGAGGGCCCCAGCTTCGCGGGCTCGCAGCTCAAGGGCTCCTACGCGGACGGCCTCGAGAACGAGCGGCTCCTGGCCGACCCCCACACGGGCTACCAGCCGGCGCACATCCTGAACCTAGACCTGCGGGGCCAGGTTAAGAACGCCTTCGCAGCGCTGCGCAAGGAGATCTCGGAGCGCCGCGGCGCGTCCATGGACACCATGATGAAGGACTACGAGCTGCTGGACAACATCAAGGAGGCCATGGAGGACAAGCGCAACGAGGTCGAGGCCCTGGAGCACCGGGTGCGCGCGGCCGAGGAGGAGCACGAAAAGACCAAGGAGGTCACCACGGCGCAGCGCATGGCGTCGGACGCGCAGATCGAGAAGATGGAGAAGGAGCTCGCCAAGATGCGTGCGAGCCTCAGCGAGAGCGTGCAGCTGATGGAGCAGAGAGAGATGAACGTGAACATCGAGTGAGTCTCCGCCCCATATATATGAGAGAGAGAGAGAGAGAGAGAGAGGTGGATGGTGCTGATACTTTCTTGACCAGGTACGAGCAGCTGACGATCCGGGCGAATGCGCTCCGGGAGGAGCTGCACACCGAGATCATGCGCATGCTGAACGACACCATCAAGTTCAAGATGCACGTCCAGAAGAGTCTTGAGGACTACGAGGGCTTCGTCGCTGATGAGCTGGAGAAGGAGCTCGCGACCGAGGAGTCGGCCGGTGATGCGGCGATGGACGAGGACTGATTCGGTTTTGATTCATTCTGCACTGTTGTCTTTTTTTTTCTTCTTTCTCTCTTTCTTTCCAGATTTTTGTTTTCTCTTGTCGATTTCTTGTCCATACCAGAGCATGAGCAGACGGTGTTGGGTGGTGTCACGGAGTACCGAGGGCTCCAACTTGTTGTTCTCACGGAAGGGGGGGGAGGGGAAAACCATTGGATTGATTCAGGTCGAATTGATGATGATAATACCACGCACGTCTCCTCCAACAGGAGGCTTTCTGTGCTCTCTCTCTCTCTCTCGATGACGATAATGATGATGGTAGTAATGAGAGATTCTCTCAAGACAGTGTTTTTTTTCTCTTCTTTTTTTCATTTTTTTTATCTGGTCTAAGCAGCAATGGTACTTCCTTCTGTGTGCTGTGCTGGTGAGATGGTCGACCCGAGCAGTTGGTAAAGGTGCTGACCACCCGCTGCCAAGCGCTGTGCTACAGTGGCCTCGGACGCTGCGGCTTGCCCTGGGCCCCACTACAGTAACCAGAGATAAGAGATGACGCTGCGACATGCTGGGCCCGCGGGGTACTTCTCTCGACTCCCAAAAATCCATCCACCCCCCACCCCATCATCACCACCTTCAATCCTCCACGATAGCCCTACGTCGACCCCTTTTCCTTCTCTTTTTCTTCTTTCTTTTTTTCTTCTTCTTCCTTTTCTTTCCTTTCCTTTTTCTTCCTTCGCATATCCCTTCACGATGTCGACAACAACCACCCCACCCCACCCCCAACAACCCTCCTTCACCTTCCCCCGCGAGTACTACTTCCCAGCCTTCTACACCCGCCAGACCAATCTCAACACCCTCCACGCCCAGCTCGTCAAGTGGTCCTCCCTCATCCTCTCCTACTGCCGCCACTACCGCATCTTCAAGCTCCCGCTCTCCGTCACCACGACGACGACGACGGCGACGACTTCTTCTTCCGCCGACGCAGCACCCTCCCCAAACACCGACGAGCTCTTCCACAACCGCCGCCTCAACCGCCGCCTCGCCCTCTCCGACATCCGCGAGGTCATCGACTTCATGCGCAGGGACGGGAGGGCCGAGTACGTCTCCTCTTCGCCTTCCGAGGGGGCAGGAGGAGGAGGAGGAGAGGGCGGCGGCGGCGGTGATCTCGTCTGGGTCTACTGGCGCACGCCCGAGGAGTGGGCGGCGCTGGTGGAAGGGTGGGTGGAGGAGACGGGACAGAAGGGGACTGTGTTGACGCTGTATGAGCTGACGCAGGGGGACGCTACTATAGGCACCGGTAAGGAGAACAAGAGGAGGAGGAGGAAGAAGAAGGAAAAGAAGAAAAGACCGTTTCTTTCCCTTGTGTCCTTGGGGGGGTTGAGGGGACGCACAGTTCTTCTGGCCCGACTAGACTAACAAAACCATACCAACGATAGAGTTCCACGGCCTCGACCAAGATCTCCTGCAGAAAGCCTTGAACGTGCTTGTGAAGAGGGGGAAAGCGCAGATCTTTGGACAGGAGGATTCGCAAGGCGTCAAGTTCTTCTGAACCATCCATCTCTATCTGCAATCCGCATGTGGGAAAACAGCCCAATCTTCGACACAAGAAAAACTTTCTGGGTATGAATTTATGATTGGGAAAGGAAAAGAAGAAGAAGAGGAAAAAGAAATCCAACACCACAACTATGGTACTAAAACATTCACCGACCTAGGTAACTTATCCAGGCCTTGGTGTGATCGCAACAAGATGCACGCACGGCATGAACAAGAGGCAGGAAGATAAATACCCTCAAAGCAGTGTATCTATCGCTCCCGTGTCGTTCTTTCAAAAGACGCCCTCCGCCGAGGCGAATTTCTCTACGAACCGGCAAGACGTACTACAGTGGTACGCACAGGGGGACGCGCACACATACACGACAGCATCCTCATGGCTTGCCCTTGTAGAAGTTCTCGGCCAGATACTTCTCCTCAAAGGCCAGCTCCTGGTTCATGGCGACCCAGAGCAGCCAGTCCACACACACAATCCTCGGCTCCATGTTGCCGTCCCTGGCCATCTTCTCGAACCTCGGCCACAGGTTCCGCTCCGCCTTGCTGTTAGTTGTCACCAGGTACACAGGCTCCGGGCCCTGGCTGTCCTCCTCTGGGGGCGTGACCTTGATGGTCGACGTGCGGCCGTTGTACGTCTTGAAGATGGCACCGTTGGCCTCGGCGATGGGCTGGTAGCTCTCAGGCCCGCTCTTGATCGAGGTTGTGCAGTATATCGGGACACCCCACATCAGCCGACCTTTGTTCTGGCGCGCCCGCCTGATCGACTTCTCCAGGTTGACGCCGAGCGACTTCTCCCTTTCCTTGTCCTTGAGCTTGTAGCGCTCGACGTGCTGACGCTCGCCCCGCTCGAGGCAGTCGTCGACGAAGGTGGAGCTGATCACCCCTGGCCCCTGGGCCAGCGTGCGGACGAATTTAATAGTGCGGAGCAGTTGCGGTGCCGCCAGGTAGTCACATTGTGCTGACTCCTGCACAATCTGGATGCCCATGGCGCGCAGTTTTCGCTGTCGTCTTTCGTTAGCAAGAATGAAAAAATAGAAGAGAAGAAACAAACGCCTTTTGATCGGACATCGAATTGGAGACTCACCTTATCTGCGTCTTCCTTCCTTGTATTGTCATTCCACCTCTTGTAGCCGGTCAGAACGATGCGCATGTCCACTGGAGGCAGAGACGACTTCTGTCGCTTGGCTGGCCGCTGTTCTTCCGCATCATCACCTTCTTCTTCTTCTTCTTCTCCTCCCTCTACTTCCGCGCGCTCGTGCGTGGGACTCCTGGACCGGCCCTTCTCCTGGGCCTTCTTCTCCCGTTCCTTGTCCCGCTCCTGCTCGATGCGATCCGCCGCCCGCTTGCCGCCAAAAGGCGTGTTGCCGGTCGACTTCCTCTTTCGTTCCTTTTCGTACAGCGCAATGTCAGGTGCCAGGTTCTGCAGCTTGCTAAGCGCCGACGCCTTGGCGCTGCGACTACCACTCGAGTAGACCGATAAGGAGTCGTTCTCCTTGCCGGCGCGCAGGTGTGGCGCGCGGACGGGCGTGGTAGAAACCGGTTGTGCATTTGCCTTGGGCGGTGCCGGGACGCCAAACTTTCGAGCTGTCTTGTCCGCATACTCTGCCTCGTCATCCTTCATGATGTCGAACTCGGGATGTTTCTGTCGTCCGACCACCAAGCCAGCCCCGGGGCCATGCTTCCGCGCATTGTCCTGGATCAGTTTCTTGACCGTCCTCTTGCGACGTGCCGCGGTGTCCAAGCCGTCATCTCCGCCGGGGTAGTACACGGCATGGAGTCGCGACTCGTCAAACCAGGTCTGGCCGATAACCTCGCTCAGATTCGTCCGCGGGGGGAATTGCGAGTACCGCGGGTCGGTCAGCGCTTGCACTTCGCACTTGGCGTAGCTCTCCTCAGCCCAGAGGTGATTCACCATAGGGATATTCCAGTCCCCGGCGGCATCACACTTGTCACCGGCCCTGCGTGCGGTGATGAGGTGTGTGTTGTCCTGCCTCATGGCCCCTGTGACATCGGCCCCTGCAGCGCTGAGCAGGTTCATCAGGTACGTGCGCGCTTCGCCGCCGTAGTTGGAGATGGTGATGCGCAGGCCCTTGAAGCCCTCCATGCCGCCTCGGGGCACGGGGTAGTGCAAGAGGCGGTGCAGAGGGTCTGTCCACTGGTTTCTAAAGATGATGTGGTACAGCCAGGCAAGACTACCGACATCCTTGCCATGCTGGGCGGCCCTGATGTACTCGGGCCCGTCACGGTACTGGCACACGAACCAGTCACAATCTTGTGCGCCGTCCACAACGTCTCCTCCTCCGTTTGTGATGAGGTCCTGGAGGGTGCTGCGCAGGCCGTCGCTCAGCTGGAGGTCCCAGGACAGCGCGACCTTCTTGTCCTCGAAGACGGTCAGCTTCTGTCTGGCGTCGGCTGGTCTGCGTGGTGGTCGGTCGGGTCGGGCCGATGTGGCCCCCTCGAGGTGTTTGTTCTCGGGGATCTCAACGGCATCATCGGGGTTTGCGCGGAGGATCTCGGGATCAGGGAGCAGGTACGGGCCCTCGTCGATTCTCTTTCCAAGGCGGAAGCAGTCATCGAACCTGGGGCATAAATATGAGAAGCGGTATAGCAAGAGGAGCAAACGCGTGGTGTTGACTTACCAGTGTGGCAGAACGATCTTGCAGGCCCAGCGCCGGTCCTTTGCCATGCGTGCCATGGGACCGTCGGTCGATAGGGCGCAGATGTGTGTGGTCAGGCGGCCAACATCTTTGGACTGTGTGCCGCCCAGGGCCAGGACCGCACCGATTATGGACTCCTTGTCTGTGACTGGGAGCTCATCGCAGGCCAGTACCACATTGGAGAAGAACAACCGCGGGTCTGGGGAGTATGGACGGATCTGGGCCTGCCGACCCCTCTTGAGTGACGCGTTGATCCAGGCCGGCCTCACGACGGGGACCATCATAGCCATGGCCTCGTCGTACTGGGGGAAGTCGATGGTCTCGGCGATAATGTGTGTACAGGCGGGCACAGGTATAGAACCATCATCACTCTTCTCAACGATCTCGCCGTCATATTTCCGGACCGTGTCTTTCAACTGCAGCTCTGCATCTCAGCAACAGCAACAACACGAGAGGACAGCCGAGGACCGTTGACCCACCGTCTTGATCATGGACTCTGAGAGCCTGTCGCTGGGGACAAAATACATGGCGCACTGGTCAAGGAAACCATTCTCCTTGCCCTTGGCACCCTCTGGCACGGCCATGATGGATCAAGCCGTCGAGATGTATCTGTCGAGGGAGACGTAGTCTGCCGACGCGTCGAGCCGGTGGGGAAAGTGGTGTGTGTACTTAAGCGGAGAGGCGCGGATAAAGACGAAGAAAAAAGAATAAATTTAACGTTGTCGGAGGGGTTGGTTGGCTGGCCTGCAAGCAAAAGGAAGGGCAAAGGCTGTAGTCGCAAGTGCACAAGCGTACAAAAGGTTGGAGTTGGGTGAATTCATTCAGGTACATAAAAAGTACGCGCCTGAGATCAAGAGCGCGTTTTAGCGAACCGGCCGGGGGGGCATCGAGGGGGGGGGGGGCACCTACGTAGTAGTACAGACCATGGGATGGGACCCTGGAGCAGCGCGTCTGCCTCTCGAAAAGCATGACCTGAGCCCCCCCTTCAAGGGTAGGGATGACATATTAGTGTACTGCATATCATATTCAGGTATGTAAGTCCATATTAAGAAGATATGAAGATACCTTATGTTACACCTCCTCTCCATCACTGTACTATGTTGTACTTTTGTACTGCACAACCCCCTCGGAGGCTGGAATAGCGATGTCTTTTACATCAGCAATTCAAATCTCAGGATGATCAGCTCTATTCCTTTTTTTTTTCTTTTCCTTTTCTCTCTCTCTCGTTTATTTCCGTTGCAAAAAGTCAGCAGGTTCATGTCCGAAACATGCTCAGCCAAGAAACTCGGCCGAGTCATGCCCAATCTGGCAGTGACAAGTCCGATGCAACTATTCTACCTGGAACCACCGCAGATCATGTGCCTCTCTGCCTCTCATTTATTCCACTTCTTCCTTCCTATGGTAGTTGAGATGTCCATATCCCACGAGGAGGTTTATATGAATCAATCCAGGAATAATTGTCTCTGGTGGAGAGGGTGACATCCATTGCCTACCTCGTCACATGCTCGGCACCACTTAATTAAGGTCACGCTATATGAATCCTCGAACCTCGATCCAGGGTCCCACCTTCCCTCCCCTCCTCGACCTCCCTTTCCTTGGTACCCATTTATTTATTTTATTTTTTATTTTTTATTTTTTATTTTTTTCCCTCTCAATCATGAGAACATGAAGCTATCCCGTCCCCAAGCCTCTCTGGATCGCCGTCCTGGCTGGTGCTCTCATTCTTCCAATCCTTGTGACCAAGTCGGCGCAACGTTCAAGCTGCCCTAAGACAGACTCTAGGAGCCGCCGTCCAACATTCCAGCCAAAGGTAGAACATGACCCAGCCACGCACCGCTCTCTTCTCCCTCTCTACTCTGGGCTCTGCACTGTATGCTCCCTTTCCAGAACCTCGGATCGTGCTTCTAGGGGAAGATTTCTTCACATCAGTCCTCGGCGCTACCACACCCTAGCCTCCTTCACGATTGTGTCCCGGCGCATGACCGGCCCCCTTCACCATGGCTGCCGAGCTGTTCAGCTGTGGTGCTGGTGCGGTCCGTGTTGGTGTTATAATAAGAGGAGGGGAGGGAGGAGAGAAGTGCTCAGGTCGATGAGATACTCCCGTCCTCTTTCTCCATTCTCTCTCTCTCTCTCTCTCTCTCTCTCTCTCTCTCTCTCTCTCTCTCTGTGTCCCTCTCCAAGCTCGTCGTGCTTCCCAAGATGGCCCTCACCAAGATCAGGGCAAACAACAATATGAGATGGTGTCTGTTGCTGACAGCACTGCAGGTCTTCTTCTCCTCCTCCTGTCAGGGAAGCCCGGTTCCTCACGGTTCAAGTGAGCCTCATAATAAACATCTCCATGTACACAAGAAGGACGACATAATAATCTCTGCTCCTGTCAATGGGGGAGGTCTGGTCGTGCCGATAATATCCCCTTCTGTCGTGGTGAGTGCAAATTGATACTGGCCCCCCCCCCCCCCGGGGGGGGGGGGGGGCGCGGGGCCGCAGAGCCGGGGCGCCGGGCGGAGGGGGGCGGAGCGGCGAGCC